>VZTN01025330.1:146027-181548 GCA_013400515.1 Erpornis zantholeuca
AGGGGGCACAGCGCCCCCCAGCGGCCGCTGCCGCCCGCCCGGCCCCGCCGCCTCCCGGGAATTGGCGCTCGGTGTCCCCGCCGGTCCCGGTCCTCCTCCGGTGTGACATCACTCGGCCTCGGGGGCTGCCAGGGACGGACTGCCGCGGCCAGACACGACCCCTGACCCTCTCGCCTGGGAAGCCTTGGGAACCTGAGCTGCGGCCACCCACAGGTGACCTTCAGAGGCACCTGCCCCTTAATGTTTCTCTGTGACAATGGCAAGGGCGCTGTGTGCTCAGACACAGCATCAGTTCATGACTGTCTATACCCGTGCTCAGCAATGTAATTCTGATCTTCAGAGCCCCTTCTGAAGCGTCTGATGCCGCTTTCCAGCGTCACACAGCACTGCAGGGGCTGCCACTTGAGCGACGTTCCAGCCGCACTGCCGTGCGTGACCATGCTCGCAGGGACTTTGTCATTATTTAAGCACCGTGAGGAATGTGTCTTGGCTTTGGGAAAATTCGGTAAACGGGACTTTGGAAGTAACAAACTGGGTAATTCAGCGACATATGGGTGGCTTCTCCCTTAGGAGATTACCAGTAGCCCTTTCCCCATACCTAGAACATGTTGGAGGTAAAAATGACACTGTCACACAGGAGTGATCCTTCACAGGCACTAAAGACAGGTGTGGAAGAGAATGGCAAGGTCAGCTTTTTGAGTTTGGTTGCTTTCTTAAATTGGATGGACTTTTACCATCAGAGCAATTTGATTGCTTCAGTTGCAAAGGCTGGTGCTTTAGACAGAATAAGTGCATCTACAGTGACTAATATCAATCAGATTGTGCTGATTTACATTAACTGGGTACTTGGCATGCATTTCCTTTGTCACAATAACAGTACACTAATTTTCTGTTATTTATGTGAAGTGTAAGGATATATTTCACTTCCTCCTATGATCATTAACACATTAATCTATTCAATTATGTAACTTTATTATTCACCTTAAATTGAGATCGATTGCTTAAGAACATATTAATAAAAGTCAAAGGCAAAAGAGTGGCGGAAGTGTGAACACTAATTTTCAGGGAGATTAGTTCGTACTTCTGAAATTCAGGCCCCTGCTCCCAAAATAGTGTGTGCACTCGTTATAAAGTTGCAATGTTAATGTGTGGTTTCTTTTCCATTAACATAAAATCAGTCTTCTGGGCCAGAATGATCTGAGGCTTTTGCATTGATTAATGAACATATATGTTTTTCTGGTAAGGTCTGTGGGCTGAACACCATGCAAGCACCATGGCATCAGGGCGTAAATGCTTCTCCACTAACAGGCAATAATTGGATTGATGGAGTAAGCCATTTTATAAAGATAGAAAAAAAAATCATAGCTAAGCTGATCACTAGCAAGCTGCTTCCAGATCCCATTGGGAATTAAAGTGGATGAGCTATGCACCTTTGAAAAATTAGATTAATTATGGAAATAGCACATGACCCTTAACAAGAGTGGCACTAAATAGCACTGAAATATGGCTGGAACAAGAGGCAAATGGTAAGAGCATCCCACTGTGTGCAGCACTATGTGCTGGTGAAGGTATTAGTTAATATCCTTTTTAAAAATAAAAATTAGTTGAAATTTATGTTCTTGAATTTCCTACAGCATACTGCTTGATTTATATTAGAATCGGATGAAAAATGTCCCTTAATTCTGACTGTACTTGCACATATGGGTAACTTTGCATTACTGAAATTCATAGGACAAGCTCCTCAAGGGAAGTTGGTCAGTGCTGTCCAGAATGAGTTTACATACTTACTCTGATATGAGGCAGATATTCCTAAGGGAGTGCAGAAGAAGTTGTCCAATATTGACACATATGCAGTGAGAGGAGGGACTCACTTTCTGCCATCCTCAGAAATGTTGGTCATTTTGCTCTCCAAAGGGTAAAGCAAAGAACAGCAGTCCAAATATTGGTTATGGCTCAGCAGTCGGTGTGGATTTCCACTCACAGAGATACCAAGTCTCTGATAAGTGAAGAGAGAAGCTGACAGGGCAGATGTCAGGAGTTTTGGTTCCTTAAGGGAAATGACACTGTAATATTCAATTGAGGTCAATGAGACAGGAATACTTAAAATTTCTGCTAGGAATAGAAAATAATGGATTTCGTTTCAGAACCAAGATGTCTGGAGAAACAGGTATTTCCCTGTTTGAGAAAGGCTTATGACTGGATTCTGGTCCATGGTCTTGCTCTTGTATCTAGCAACACAATGTAGAAGAGAAAAGCTGAGGTGTGCAGCATTTCAGTGAGTCTCTGTATTTGAATGGCTCCTTGGGTGCTATAGCTGGTAGCTGTAAGGAAAGGCTAAAGTCCTGCTGTAAATTGTGCTGGAGGCCAGACTGATCCAAACAATCTCATCATCAAGGGATTATAAAATGACCTGGTGCCATTGTAGATTTGGTCTACAAAAGACAAAGCGAAGGTTAGAATTCTGCATTGATTAATGTCATTGTCTGTGTTGGGTGCTTAAAACCTTTTCCATAGTTTAGGTAACAACCTGCAAACATTTTTCTGTACGGAGAGTTACCCCAACACTAATGTCATGATACCAGGTGTTTCAAGAGACACCTTCACTCCCTGTAGCAACATGCTTGGATTATCTCCTAACCTATTCTTGAGCAGTATGTTCCTCTCTGGAGATGTTTTAAGGAGGCTATTTGATGTTCAGAAGCAAATTTAACTCCAGTCTTAAGATTAGTCAAGAAGAGGCAAGGTGTAATGTGGAAGTCTCACTAGTTGTAACCAAGGGCACGGTACCAGTCTGAAACGTTGTATTTTACTGTACTTGACCATTTCCAGCAATTAGTGGTGAAACTGATTTCTAGATTAAGGGAAGGCTCATTGCATATAATTCATTTTAATTTACCAGGCTCCATCTGTTTCCCAACTTCTCCACTGCAGAACTTCCTAGCTCTAAAACAAATCCCTTTTTTGTGGACAGAATGGTGTGATAGCTGCCGGTGTTAGTTTGTCTCTGTTTTCCACTCCTACTCTTTCCTGAGGCTGTCTAACTAGACAGATTGCCCTAGGTAGGAAACCTTCTCAATTAAAACCAAAAACAAAGGCAGTGCATTTTCACTTAATGTTTTAGCTTTGACTAAACATTCAGGTGCATTAGAGACAGTGGTTTAATAAAAAGACGTCCTAATGGGTTGTGTGTTTCAGTGGGTTCTCAGCTCCCACATCAGGTGTATGTGAGGCCCCTTCCCATGGCTCCCTCTGCTCACAGCAGTGCTAATTGTTAATCATGATATTACTTCTCACTACTACACGGGCAGTGTCAGTGGGTAGCAGTCATGGCCACTTTCCAGAGGATTAGAGTAAGTGTATGGGGTGCTACTCTGCTTTTGCAAAAATCCTGCAAATTTCTAAAAGCTTATAAAATCAGGGACTCATAAAACAGCCTCCTTTTGAATGCTAGCATGAGTGTATTTTAGCTTTAATGAAATCAGAAGCGATAGAAACTGGTTTTAGTTGCAGCGACTGTTCTCTGTGGCCTTTCTCAAGGGGAGTTCAGCCATCCTCTCTCTATTGAGCTTCTGTGATTCCATGTACAGATGAGGCATACTGTGGTCTTTCTCTCACACGTTACTTTCCATTCACAGAGGCCGTGGATGTTAAAGACAAGTAAGGTGACAACTGGATCCCTTTATACATGTTGTGCACTTTATATCTGTGTGTAAAGAAGAGGTGACCTATGTGGTCACCTCTCAGCATCTCAATGTAGATCAAGGGGAATGACTCATGCTCTCCTAGATGTTTTGTACCTGTTATGTGAAGCTGATCCACGTTAGACTCCAACTGCTGCTACCAAAACCACTTTTTAGTGCTCACTGCCGAGAGTTGTTTGCAAAGCTTGTCCAGCAAAATGCTGAACAAAATCATTCAGATCATTGGCACTGTGTAGTCTGGGGTAAAATAGAGAAAGGAAAAGATAAAAAATGAGAAGTAATTTGATGCAGCTTAGCCAACATGTAGATACTCCTCCTGGAATTTAAGAGTCAGGTATGATAGTATAAGAAATAAATGGTCTTCAAAATGAAAACTGTTTTTTATTACCAAATAGCTCACATTTCCAACAACTGTTTCTCAACATGTAAATATAAGCAGTGATTGCTTTGAAATATATATAATTATATATTCAACAGAATGCATATTTTTTCCCAATGCAGCACAGTTAATTTTATCTGAAAATTAGTGATTACCATTTTGTTGTTAGTTATGGATTACTAAATACATCTTCAGTGTTAAAAGATAGATTCATCTCTGTTTCACATACCCCTTGTGGAACAATGTTGCTTTGTGATTTTAGTGGCACAAAAAAAAAGTAGGAGATATAATTGGAAATGGAAGATTATTATATTGATTAGGACCTCTGCTTTTACTTAGGCCTACATGAGGGACCTTACCTTAAGCACAGAATTTTTACTGAAGTGCATGGATATTCTGTGTTGTCCCTGGGAGATCCAGGTATGGTGGGCAAGCAGAGGTAAGATCATGGTATAACCTGTTTTTATTCTGCATACATACACTCACTTCTGTGTCTTTCTCTTTCTGCATGCCACAGAGATAACCCACACCTGGTAGGGAACCATGTCAGAGATAATATGAGGTCTGAGAGAGCATGAGTGCTTCCAGTAAAGTGTTATATAGAGCAGAAAGCTTGCAACTGAAAGAGTACACTTACAATCTGAAAACAGATGAGTGTTATACAGAAAAAAACACAAGTGGATACAACCTTTCCTTTGATGTGCAGCCCATCTCATTTCATCTTCCTCGTTGGATCAGTGAAATGTAGAAATACTGACAACCCTTTCTCCAAGTGAGAGAGAGAAAAGTCTTACCTCCTGCTATGTGAATCATGATACAATAATCCTATGAAGGCATTCTTCCATATACCTCATTCTAAAACATTTGGGCTCAAAAATGCGCTTGAGATTGATCAGAGATGATGAGCTCAGTCTAGAAGGCTTGGATATAAACACTAACTGAAGTGCTTTGCTAAGTTCCTATTGTGTGGTATGATCATGTGGGCTGGAGAGGCCAGCCTAGGGTCTTTAGGAGGAGCTGACTCAAATGTATGGATTATCCAACATTTTCATTAGTACCACTGGGGAGACTTGAATGTGGAATAATTTGCAAATGCAGAAACCAGAGAGGGGCAAAATGCATACCCAAGGAACATTAGTCTTCAACTCCAGAGCAACTTCTGTGTGAGCATATATGTACTCTTTGCAATATTCTGAAAATAATTGCATACATATGTATGTAAGCCCCACCCTCCAGTGGCATCAATAGGTTTAACCTCAGTTTTCTGTTGCACTGCAAATTAAGGGAAAAGGTTTTATTTTAAGAGTGTTGAACACATGGCTGCCATCCAACAACTTCAGTATGGCACCCTCCCAAGAAAGCGCTCCAAGGCAGCCTAATCAGGACAGAATTCCTGGCAAAAGTTCGTTTTGAGACAAGGCTCTCTGTCTTTTTCCAAAGTAGAAAACTCCTTTGATGGCAGGCACAGAGAGCATTTAAGAAGATTCTCAGGTGCCTTTTCTGCAAACTGAAAAATCAAACTTAAAAAGCTGGGAAGGAAAATTGCAGGAGTCATTTTAACACTTTTCCTGATCTAGCTGGGCAGTGGAGACTGAGAAACAGCCAGCTGATTTCACTTTAGTTCTCATTTTTTCACTTCTGTCAATAGGTACGAGCTCGTAACAGACTACAGAAGGTTTTAATGCTGCTCTGTAAACATGAATGGTGCCTTAGACTTAAACTGTATCACAAGGCTCAGTTAAATTCTCTCCTAAATGGCCACTCAGCTTTAGCTTTCTACTAATACACGTTCCAAAATGCTGGTTTGGGTTTTGTGTAGGGATTTTCCCTCCCCACACACAGTGTGTTTTATCACTTCTGTACTGCTCTTCTTGCTTTGCACAGTCCATTTTTGGCAAGTGGCTATACCCAGAGTTGTGGTTTGTGGCAAAAATGTGACGTGTTAGAGAAAAGATGGGAATGGCTCCATAAGCCAGCAATAATGTAACATCCTTGGCATGCTCACAGTGACAACAGGCTGCAGAGGATGGGTGTCCTGGCCTGTGGGGGAGCTACAGCAGCGGCACAGCCCTACAGGTTTTTCACTGGGAGGTAACAGAAGTGGCTCTAAGATGCAACATCCTCCATAGGCTCTGTGAGATGTGGTCTTGGGAGGAAGGTGTGGCTTCAGATCTGCTGACATCATGGAAATGGTTCACCTCCTTCTGACTTCACAGAAAGCCAAACACATTCAACCTGCCAGAAATGTGACATTCTGGAGTAAAAAAGCACAAGCCACTCTGGTCAGATGAGTGAGAGCCCTCTCAGAATGCCCAACCAGGATAAATGCAACCGAGGAACTTGAAAAATAACAAGGAGATGACATTTTGATTTTAAATGTTGAGTTTGGAAAATTAGTGTAACTTCTCGTTCCCTCATTCCCCTTCTCAGTCCTCATTCCCAGGACTAACAGACCTGGTGATTTTTTCCTTAAAAAAACCCAAACACCTATTCTAAACAAGAGCTTTTTTCTCCTGTTTTCAGTACAGACAGTTAATTTTTGCAAATGCATAAGTACATGATTAAAACCTAAGAGCAGAAGCACTAGTCACCCACACGTATCCATTCTTCACCCATATGTATCCATTCTTCAATTAGGAGAGATAAAAAAGTAAATAAATGAGAGTGTCAAGTATCTTACATTGGTAATAATTTTATCCTTTATTTATAGCACACATAGGATGGATAGGAGTGCCTGTATTTTTGAAATAAAAAACACTCTTTAAAGACTTGTTATCTGATTCTTGTTCTCCTGGATATCATGTTCAGCAAATAGAAAAATAATATAATTCAAAGTGTGAATGTAATAATGCTTTTAATGAAAACTATATCAAACATGTTCTATTGTCATAGCTGGATCTGGATTCTTACTTTTTGTACTTCTTTTTTTAAAAAAAATTAAGTTCAGGCCAAACATGAGTGTTGCATAACTGCCAGATAGCCTAGAACATTAATTCTGCCATCCAATATTCCAAGGAAATAAGTTCTTTGGGTTTAAAAGATGAAAAGGCCACAGGCAAACCAAACATCGCAAGAACCTGGCAGACAAAATGACTCAAGGCTGTTAAAGTCACAGAAACTGCAACTTGTAAAATTATTCCTAAAAGACAACATAATTTCCAACACCCCTTGGGCTTTCACTGTTTGAAGTCCACCTTGAAAAGGAATCAGAAGTGCATGCCCAGGCCTTGAAATAGTGTGTCAGGGCTCATGCATATGAAGTATCAATGAGGTGATGCTGTGATGAGCTCGGAGGTGACTGCCCAGAGCCCTGGTGGCAGATGATCTGCAGAAGGAACCAGAAAAAACACCTACCAGGGGTTTTCAGAGCATTTCTTGCAAATCTGTAGGAGAAGAGAGGTTGAGGCAGAGGTAAACGAGCCTGGCAGGCTGACAATTAATGCAACAAACCAAGTGGGAGCCAGGGAAAGCTACAGAGAGGGAAGCAAAGCTCTGCAAGCAAGCCCACTGAGGGAAATAGGGAGAGGAAGTAATAAGCAGAACAGGAGACAGAGACTGTATTTCAGAAAGGGGAGAAAAAAGTCCTACTACAGCAATTTTCTAAGGCACCAGGTGCTGCTCCATCTGCAGTTACATCTAGACACATCTCTGAGGCAACTGGGTACATGGGCTCGTGTCCTTTCTTTCCTATGACTCCCACAGGTTTTGAACCCTACTATTATAGACTTCCAGGCTTAAAAATTCCAGTGGTTAAGTTAGAAATTTGTAGTCATTAGAATAATGGGAGATCCCTAGAGAGAGCCAACACTGCTATGCAGAAAATTTATTAGCAGCAGGAACAGAAGCCTGTATCAGCACTTTACTGGTGGATAAATCAGTGGGTTTGCTAATGATGTTTCAGTTCTCTTGATTGAATTGGATTTGTAAGAGAAATGCAGCTGCAGACTGAATTGCTTTATATGACAAGAGAATAATGAATAGCCAATCCTGAACACCCAGGGTTTTTGTATATATGGGATAATTTAGCTTCCGTTCTTGTTGTTATTATTTTATATGCAAATGAAATTATCAATGCCTTTATGTAATAACTTCCTGGATCACATTTATTCTAGAGCTTTTGCCTGTTTGTGTGCAAGAGAAATTTCTTCCCCTCATTTTAGCCAGGGGTTTAACACTAAATCCAGCTCCTGCTGGAGCCTGTGGGAGTTTTATTGTGTTACACATGTGACACATCCAGAGGACATTGAAAGTGAACAGAAAATATTGAAACTGCCTGTGGTTATGAGGGTGCTATTATTTACTGGAGATAGGGCCCATTACCTTATGCTATTATCTGCATGTTACATGTGCTGGGTTTTGCATATTTGATGTTTACTTAACATGCATATCAAGTTCTTTTAAACAATAGTGTTTTGGAGATGGTCTGGCTAAGCGCCCTCAGCAGCCTCTTGCTAGGTTGTTCTCAGGGGTTCCAGCCAGTCAGTCTTTATGTGTTTTAAGCTCTAAATAGGCTACTGCTCCTACTCTGAAGGATCACGCCAAACTGAACCAATGCCCGCTGGAAAAGGCAGGATGCCAGCTGGCCAAGAGGGCTGAAAAGAGAGAAAAAAGAGATAAAATCATTCTTACATCAAAAAACTGTCTTAGCAACGTCCTCATCTGCTGGGTGGGAATAGATCACAGTTGCCTGGTTGGTCTTCCAAATGGCTGAGCTCCCAAGTTACAGTTACTCCTTGCCATTGGAGGTGCAGTTGACAGAGATGTACTGTTGAGATGCACTGTAAATTTAACAGATGGATTGTGAAGGCCAGCCACCTATCCAGCAATTGTTTCTCCCACTAGGGAAAGTCTTACAAAAGCTTCCCCTGGTGTTCCCCCGGTGTTCAACAGGATCGTGGTGGTTCACTGCACTGCAGCTTTAGAAAGGTTTTGGGGGATTGGATGCAGTGGGTAGAAACAAACTGGCAGAGACACAATTCCCACCACTTGCACAGCAATGAGGAAACTTTCTCTTAGGTAGGAAAAGAAGAGAGAATAATCTTCCCTCACCCACTGACAGGCCAGGGGCAATGCTGTGGGAAGGGTCTTGGCACCTTCTGCGTTCAGCTTTTATGGTGCCAGAGGCACCAACTAGAAAATCTGGTCATCTCCATTAGTCCTTCCCTTGTGCTCTGCTGGGAACTGAGTGTCCAGGCAACGGGTTTTGCCCACCCTGTGGGAGGCAGACAGGAGCGTAGGAGCTGAGAGAACATCATTAGGCTGTAGAACAGCATGTGCTGGGGTGGAGGGACACAGTGAGGAAGGAGTCTTTGTAGAAAAGAACATTAAGGGAGCAAGAAGAGAGGTGGGCTGAAAAGAACTGAGGTAATGGGAAGCCCAGGAAACTGCTCAGCTGGATTCTCTGAGATATTAAGTGTTAGGGATGTGGCCAGAAAAATGCATCACAGTGCGTATTCATTTAATTCCAGGTAGCTTTGTGGGGATGGCAGTGGTGGGAGAGGCTGTGTAGGCGTTTTTTCCTACATTTTGTATACATTCAGATGGTATCTCAGGCCTTGAAAGTGTGGCTGCTAAGTGACTCAACATTTTAAAGGTTGCTTGGCTAAGAAGTATAAAAAAAAAGGCTCAAATTTTAATCCCAGATACCAAGACATTAAAACAATGTTGGAAAATCAAGAAGCACAACACAATTTTTGGACACGTTTTCTTTAAAATTATTATAATATTTTGGGCACCCTACTAGAATGAAAAAAATCTGTATTGTATTTGAGAATCTGCTGAATTTTTTAGCATTTTAGTGGTTTTACATAAATTCAGACTTTAAAAGCCTGGCATGAAGGAAGTTAAACTAGCAAAACAAAATTGTTGAAATACTGGTTTTTAGTAAGGTATTTTAAAAATTTCAACAATATAAGCAGTTGGTATGTTTTATTCTAGTAGGACATGCTATCTTCTTGGTCTGAAATGAACAATTCTTTCATGCTAATGGGGACTATCACACTGCAGGCTGTGCCTGGAATGACAGTTTCCACAAAGTAACACAAATCACTAGTGGTGCTAATTATTATCAATGTATTCACCACAAAAAAAACTTTAGCTATAACCATGCCAGAGAAACAGATTTCATTTTGTTAGACTTGAAAATGCAAGAAACACTGCTAGACTAAAAGAGCTACTGAAGGGAAGAGACAGTAAAGCAGATTTTTTTTCTGTTTTCAAACAAGATTTAACTGCTGTTGAAAGAGACAGTACAGGACATCTTTCTAAAGCAGGTCTGCATGGTAAAACACACTTGGCACATAACTAGTCTTGTTAAAAGCCCTCTATAAAGCACTTTTGCACTCTGGAATTACATGTTTATGCCCTCACACACTGGAACTGTAGGTGACCTGAAGAGGGATCTGCTCAACGGAAAAAGCAAAGGAGGGAAAAAACTGAGCACATAATTTTGTCTATAATTTTCTCTATTTTCTGTGGTGATAGAGAAGAGCAGTTCTGGAGTAAGGGCTTTCTACAGCACAACACAGCTGTTCTTTCTGATGTGTCCCTGAAAGAATTCACCATCTGGCACTGATGATATCACAGCCTGTTGCCATGGGACCATCATGTCATCACACATAATCCACACTCAGCATCCTTTCAGAGCAAGACAGTACAGCTGGCATGTCCAAGTCCAGCAGCCAGCAGAAAAAGGTGATGAGGACCACAGGACCAGTACATAATGACAAAAACAGTTGCCATGAGCACATCCAGCTACAGGGCTTCTCTGAGGAGGTGCCAAGGAAGGACTTCCTGTGTGCCCCCAACATCCAGGGCAGTTACACCAAAACAGGACCACAAACCAGCTGTGGCACTGCTGACACAACTCTGCAGCAGAGCAGTATCAATGAAAACGTCATGCTTTGCTCAACAAATACTTTCTTGTCTCTAATGCAGTTGTGCTCTGGCTTTACTGTAAACCCTAAATTCATCAACACACAGAGAGAAAATTGACAAAAAGTAGTGAATACCTTCCCATGATGCAGTCTATTATTTATTTGATTGATCTTGGTTTACAGTCCATTTCAGATTTATATTCTGCAGTCATGTAAGGATTAATCTGTTTGGACAAACTCACAAAATGTGTGTGTTTCAAGTGCTTTGCAGTATAACTGGTTGAAGTTTTAGCTCGACCTCACCACTTTTCTTGAAAGGACAGTGGAAGGGGAGCTATTACTCAGCCACTTCATGGAATATGCTACAGACCAGAATTGTGGCCTTTGATGAGTTATTGTTTAAGTAAAAACATACTTCAAGCATTTATTTCTGTTACAACACTAAGTCCCTGCCTTCTGTCCATGGGGAAGATATTACAGGATCTCACTTAATTTTAAAAAAGCCCAAGATACATAGTCCGTAAATGCATTTACATTTTTTGCAACTCTCTGATAAGGACAACTTAAATTTGTGATGTTCCTGGTATTTTATTACACTTTGCAAGTGAGAAGCAGGCCCTGCAGTCTTAACAAGCAGACGTGGAGATGACAAGAAATGGAATTTCCTAATTAGTTTCTGCAATGTGTGAGATGATGTGGTTGTCAGAGGTAGCAGAAACCAGACATGATGACAGAGATCTTTTCCTGTCCAGTGCAAAGGATGGGAGTAACACAGGTCTGTGAGTATCAAAATTGATGCAGTACAACTCACAGACTTTTTTGTGCTGGCTGCTTGTACACGTCTAGACCAAAAGGGTTTACTGAATCTCGGGCCAAAGAACAAATAAACTGGGTTACATTAAACAGCTTAGCAGTAGGTGTCTTCCTACTTGAAGCTTGACTTCTTTTGACCTCGATGACAGTAAACTTTTGGTGGAGTTGAGTGTCCAAACAGGAGGGGTTTCTGTAACCAGAAAAAAAAATGCATGAGATAACTGAAAGCTGAACCTCAGGACTAGTATTTCAGTCTTCATTTTCAGTAGAAGCATGTGGAAAGATTCTAAACATCCCTATAAACAGATCAGAAATCTGGTTATCTTCCTATGCCAACACCCAGTGGCAGCTGTCTAGGTGACATGAATAAAACAGCATTTTGTTACCTCTTCCTAGCTATCAGTAAGGTCCAGATTACAGACATCCAAAGACAGAAGTGTAACTTATTATTAGCCCCTCACAGACTTTTGCCTCACTTATTATTGAGTCAAGAAACTCTTGTTTTTACTTAAAACAAAGTCTAAAAGTTAAGGGGGACCTCTATTTAGAAAAAATCCCTACCAATCCTTTCCACTTTTCTCATCCCTTCCTCCCCACAAAGGTATGTCTTTGGCTGTAAACAACAGTCATGGGGATAGCAGTTATGCGTATTTTGGTTTTTCAAAAGGCTTTGCAGGCAAAATATCTCAATTTAGGTTGTTTAGGGAACCAGCAGTGGTACTGGCATCATTAGGCTGACAAGTATTTTCTTTTCAAAAACTATGTATGTCTGTACTTTGCTTGCTTGCCTTCTTAGAAGAAAAGGATTCATGATTAAAGGGGAAAAAATTTCTTCTGTGACTGTGTAATAAAATCCATGCACAGAAAATCTCAA
Source organism: Erpornis zantholeuca (assembly GCA_013400515.1). Classification (NCBI taxonomy): domain Eukaryota; kingdom Metazoa; phylum Chordata; class Aves; order Passeriformes; family Timaliidae; genus Erpornis; species Erpornis zantholeuca. The sequence continues at coordinate 158,670 of VZTN01025330.1, forward strand.
TTACTTCCTGCAAGCTCAAGAGAAGCAAGTCTTTCTCCACTTTTGGCCAGGCAAGACTGCACTGTTCCTGGCCTGTCGAAATTAATAGTTGAGGCTGATGCCTGTACAACCAACTCCAGAGAATGGACTGAGTCCAAGCAATTCCTCTGCTCTGATAGCTAGGTCTCCAAGACAACACCCAAATGGCAATGTCATGGCCTGTCACCTGCCCACCCTGAGCTCCTCTGCTGAGTGCCAGCTCAGCAATTCCAGCTATGTGAGAATATAGGAAGAGATGTGAAGTCTTGAACACACTCTGACTATAACTACCCTTCAGAAGCAGCTGAGACTTCCTCACAGGCTGCTGTTCCGCCTAGAAAAGAGCCTATAAGAATTTAAGTCCTTTGGAACATCCATGCAGGAACACAGAAGACGACAGGTTAGACAAGGTAGACAGATGACTGATTAGCACACAAACATGAAAAAAGATTTTTGTCACAGCACAAGTGTATTACTTATCAAATAATACATTTTCCAGGAGCTTACTTTTAAGACACCAGAAGGAAAACAGCGTTGGGATGTTTCCTTTTGACAGACTGTATTTCACATTTTGGGCAATAATCTTGGCCCCTCTCTAATTCTTCCAGCCAAAATGTTCAGCCCAGCATGCCAAAAATCACACTTAAAATTCAAGCAGCTGATTCTGTGTCTTGCTTTTCTCAACTTCTACTCCAAGAGCTAAACTGCTATTAGCGCAAGAAGAGATGAAGATACCAATATTTACAGCATATTGCATGTAATGAACGAGAAGCTTTTACAAAGAGAAAGACACGAGTGACCAGACCTGTATGTGTTATGTAATGTTTACGCTTCACAAAGGCTGTTACGGAAATTTAGGTTACTTTTTATTAAAGCTTTTTTCAAGTGTGAGATGTTTGCAGTCAGCCATTAACAAGATCCCTGTCAAAAAGAATGAATACTTACCCATAACACTGATTGAGAAAATTATGCTCATCAATATGGTTGAATCTCTTCTCAGTGTGCCTGTACACACAGCCACACTGAGCTGTCAGCTGCTTTATGGGGAAATAATTCTAAAAGGACAAGAGCTCTCGACAATGTCTTACAACTGCATAAAAGTAAGTAGTTTTTCTTTTGGTAGGAAACAGATCATTCCTTCATTTCTATGTTACATTTATATTGCAGCACATCTGAAAGGATTTTTTTCTCATTTCTTTTAAGCATGCTTTCAGTAGAAAAGACCTGTTACATTTTTCTCCTATCGTCAAAGCATTTTCAACCAATCACAAACTCTTCTCCTGAAAATAAGGTTGATTTGCCTGTAACAAATGAGGAAACCAGTTCCTCATCTGCAATCAAGACTGATTGGATAACAACTTGTGACTTCAGGGTAATTCCTTCTACTGGACCTGGGAAAAGCTCATGGGAAACAACACCTCCACCAAGTGAAGAATTCCTTTTGGAAAGGACTATACCAACAGTTGGCGTAACTGAAAGCAAAGGTGCAACCTTCTGGACAAGGAAGAATCAAGTCTGCAGCACGGCAGCTGCATTCTAGTCAAGGAACACTGTATCTTTTGGGGGAAAGAAGTGTACATGTTCCCATGACTGAGGACTGTGGCATAATATGTGTGCACAAGAAAGGTGAATGTTACAGATGACTGAAGTGGCATTTTTGAGTTGCTGCTGCATTTCCTCCATGATCACATGTTTTTATGAGAGATATTTATTAGAAGTGTAAAATGACACAGGAGATGGAGTAAAAGCACTGCAACAAAGAATTTCCACTGAATTATGGGCAAAATGGGATATCTGGCCAGCTACCAGCAACGGCCCATCCCCTGAAAGGAGATTATTTGGCAGCAACTCTTAAGCCTGCAGGAGTGTATTCTTCCCTTTCAGGCGTTAGTACATAGTTCCTAGTGAACAATTCATCCAGCTCTCTCTCCTTCTAACCTCACAGCATATTAAGCATATGAAACCCTCTTAGAAATACTTTAAAGAACCAAAGGCAAGGAAATTTCTTTTATATATTTCTTTTTATAAACTTATTTTATATTTCATGTGAAGTAGGAAAGGAATTCAATGTTTGTCTTATATGAGGTCTCTACAAGTACTTTTGGAGGCCAGAATTTCTGCTTCCGCTAGCAGAATCAGCTGGATGCAGAATAAACCACAGCAAAAACTGGAACTTGTGCTGAAAAGTAAGAACAACCCATTCTTCCTTTTTTTTTTCTGAACTGAAGTGCACAGGGAACACACCATCACCACACTGGAAACATTTCAAATAGGAACAGAGAGATTTATGCATGTTAATCTGCGACAGGGTTTTCCCCCAGTGGATGCAGCAACCCTCCCATTCATTTTGCACCATACCATACATGTGTGGTATTGCCTGACATTGCTGTGAAAGTCCTGTCAACACTCCTCGTGCTTCTCCATATGTTAAAACCAGTCCTGCTCTAAGTTCAATCTTCCTTAAACAATACAACAGCTAAAAGAAAGCTTTACCATATAAGAACTGAAGTGTTCTAAGTATGGAAGCTTGTTTATATGAAAAATAAAAGTAAATTCCAAGGTGTTAAGAAGAAAATTTATTTGGTCAATGAAAGGAAACCCAAACAAAACACTGAATTTTTGACAAAACCCGCCAAAAACAAGAGTGAAGACAAACGCAGGACTGTTAATAATCCTCTTCTTTCTCCTGTCTCACTGAAGTTTTTCAGATTAATCACACCAGACATAAGTCTTAAACACTGGAGGCTTTTTAATTTCAGTGTTCAATTTAACTTCATCTCATCACATCTAAAGTGAAAGAGGTGAAACTGACATGGAAATGCTGCTTTGAAAAAACAGTAACTACTACTGAAAGCAAAGATATTCCAAATTGCACTGCAGACCTGCTTTGTTGCAGCTGGCTGTTGCAGAGGGCACAGCAACTGCTGGGTGTATTACAAACTACACATGCTACAGAGAAACTGGACACTCAGTCGGCATGTGAACTGAAGCTAAAATTTTAGTTGTGACCTTCCTCTGCTGCCAGGAACGCAGATGAATATGTCACTATTAAATCAGAAGAAAGTTCCTTTGCCCTGGCATGGAAATGCTGCAACACAAACTACAGCCCTTCAGCACACAACGATATTTACCAGCAGAGCTTCACAGAGAATCCTTCCAAGTGTTCAGGGTATCATTTTCTAAGGAGCCACTGGTTTTGAGGGGCCAGTTCAGCCTCTCTTACACAAACCACCAGTGTGCCTCACTCCACCTGGAGAGCTATTAGTGGGGCAAGCACAACTGGTCAAAAGTAAATTGATAGAAGCAAAACCAAACAGCCAGTGCAGATGGATGAGCACACATGGAGGCACATCTCTGTGCAGATGGATGAGTACACACTTACTGATGTTTAAATTTTGTGCATGTCCTATGCACTTGGCCACTGGAAAGCTGCACCTAAAATGGACATAGCCCACAGGGCTACCTGGCTTCCACAGCTCCACATTGTTCAGATACAGTCTGTGACTCTAATAAGCCTTCTTTAAAGCTTCAAGCCTTCAAGCTCATTGCTGCTTTTTATCAGAATGGCAAAAATGACTGTAGGCACTGATCCCTATAGTGCTGTGCCCTCTTAAGTTTCTTTTCTGCTAAACAGATCTCTAACAGACAGGACCACATCAGGCTTCTGCCCAGTCCTCCCACCCCTTCATTAAAACACTTTTCTGTATCATGTTGCTTTAGAGTCAAACTCCTGCCAGACAAATATCAGTCTGGAATAAAAACTTCCGCCTTTATTATAAACCTTTGAAAAAGAATTCAAATGTCTGGGCTATGGTAATTTGATAAGTTGTATCTTGGCCAGTGGGCTCCTGGTTCTCAAAAAAATCCAAGATTAGCAGACATAACACTTTCAAGCTATGCTGTGTGAAACAAGATCCTAATACTACTACATTAAATAAAACTAAAAAATGGGATCACTCCAATTCCTGAGCAGGAAGAGCAGGCAATTCCTAAAGACTTTTTCTTCTCTGCATCACTTTAAGTTTTCCCAGTTCATTGGGTATGGACATTGTTTGTTTCTTGCAAGCATGGTCAAGGCAAGTGGGTATCAAATGAATGAATTTTAGACAGGTTTGATATTCCTGCCCCTCCTATTACTACTTGACAACTGTATGTGGGTTGAATGGACTGTGAGCATTTCTGACAGACACTGTAAAAGAAAAAAAGGCCAAAAAAATATATGCTGCTTTGCCAAACTCTCCCCCAAAGCCCCAAACCAAAATTTGCAGTTTGTTCTTTCAGCAGCCCAACCTGAGGCACCTGACCCTGTAAGCTCTGTGCCACGTCAGAGCACAGTCCAGGTACTCACAGCTTGAGGGGAATAATGGGCCAGTATTTGGGCTGCTTTTTGTCACAGTTCTGATCAAAGACCAGCTGCATGGCAGCCTCCATCGCCTGTATTTTGGCAGCTTCAGCACCATAAAGTTTCTTCATCTCTGCCATGCGCCTCTCCCCAGGTCTTTCTGTAGGCGGCTCCACAGAACGCTCCACCCTCCTGTGCAGGTCTTGATCAGCCTCCACGTATGGGTCCTCAGCTTCCAGCTGCTGCTGCCTCCCTAGACAAAGAAACCGTAAGAGATGTAAACTACTGGGCTATCAACCAATCACATTTTATTTTGACTTTTAAAAATATTATATATTCATATTTTTGCTGGGTCTAAAAGGCCAAAATCCACATGTTCTAGCATGCATCTGCACTCATTTTGCATAAGGACAAATTCCTACTAAATATCATTATAAAGCCAGGCCAGAATAAATGGGAAGAAAATTAAGAAGGTCCTGGAATTGAATCCTAAATCTGTAGGAAACCTCCTTATTAGTACTAGTAAGGAAAAATCAACATTGCTCCATTTCTCCCCAACATACACATGCCCTGAGAAAACTCAAACAAAACAACAAAAATCCAAAACACAACCTCTCCCTCCCCCTCCCAAGAAAACAGAAACAACCCAACCAAAAAATCCCAAGCTCTTCCCCATACCAAAAAAATCTGAACAAAAAGGAGAGTTGTTTCCAAAATGATGACTTAGCATCTGAGAAATGAAACAATGCATAGGGCAATGCAACTTTAGCTGAATGATAGCCAAGAGAAAATGTAATCAGTTACTACTCTGTGAAAATGAACAAACGGGTCTGTCACATCTGCCATTAAGTGCATTCAATGAAACACAGCTGTAAGCATCGTGTTTAGATAAACTCTCCAAACTCAGCCATTTCTCAAGACTTGCAAAGTTCAAAGCTGGCAGCCTTACTCTATTGCTTTGAAGACAAGCAAAACAGCACCAACATAAAGGCATGCATCAGGTCTTTTTTAAAGAGGATTTAAAACAATTCAGGAGGTGAAACATTTGGACCAATCCGTCAACAAAAATTCTCTGTGGTAAGCCTGATTGGGACCAAGAACTTGATTGTGCACATCCAAATTTACCTCTACTTCCTGGGTATTGCTCTGATGAAACAAAATGCTGTGCGCAGTCAAAGTGCTATACAAAACTCCCCTCTTATGGGGATGTTTCCACAAGAGGGGGAAAATTATCTAGCAGCTGAACTCAATAATGAAAGACCATCCTCAAAAACGTGTCCCAGGCACAGTTCACTACTATGACAGCAGTTGGGTTTTTTTAAACATCAAAAAGGACAGTGTGTCCACAGGTCAGGATGCATTAGTCACACACAGGACATGCTTCTTAGCATTTGGTGCCATGTACCTCTTCCCTCTTTCACCCTAAGGCAGAGATTTAGTTTCCACAACACACGTAACATCTGCAAACCCTAACCCAAAGTTAAATATCCTGACATTTCTGTGTTAAACATCTGCAGTTTATTTTTATACTGGGAAGTACTGTACTGAGCAGCCAACTGACAGCCTTCCTAAAGGAATTATCCCCTGGACGTCATTCACGGAAAACAGATACTTTAAACTATATCATCAAAAACTTTGGTTTTGGGATGTGTTTGTCTGACAGACACAGAAAGCTTTTGTCCTGTCATTTGAAACACCATTCACAGTTTGGTTGTCGAGGGGCTTGAAGAGTTATTAGCAATCTATTCCAGAAAGCTGTTTCTGTGATTCTGCTTTAAGGCCACACCCCTGAATTAGGCTGCACTGCCAGAATTCACAAGGAAATATACATTAGAGTCCATATGTGTTTTTGGAAGAGTCAGATTTATTTGGTGTCAGGCCATTTTAACCAGAAGGTCTGAACTGGAGAAACTAACATTGCCTAGAGAGGGCTCAGCACTATGAGGACAAGGTATAGCACCCGGGCTACACCTTGAATCCTACTGAAACCAACTTCCTGGGACACCACACTGCCCACAACTACATAACATGCTTTTAAGCACAAACTCGATGCAAATTACACTGAATAGTTTTAGACACAAAAAACCAAACAAGCCCATGCTGGCAAACCAATGTCTCCCACTGTAGATTACACAGCAAAACTCTGTCAAGGCAATGAATTGACCCCGTATTTGTTGACTCTCTTGGGCCACAAAGACAATTCCTTGTACTTCTGTGTTGCCCTTGGAAATTTTTTATTCTTTAGTTCCACAGCTGCATGCTAGAGACAGCTGCTTCCTTGCTTGTTTGCTGTAGAATGCTCTCTGGTAGCTCATTGCATATACTGATCCTTAAGAAAAAATAATTTCTCTGGAGATAGATAATGAATCCTTCTGTTTGGAAATTAAATGGATCTCTAGCAGAAGCTTTATGATGGATGAGTGGATTACAGTTTAATGTGCGTCAATCTCCATTTCTTAGCACAGAGTAGTTCATAAATCTAATTGTAACAAATAAAACAATAATGGCAATTTAAATTCATTCTCATTCTCTCTCCATTTAAATTCCATTCTCAGAATTACCTGATGAATGTCTGGAGTGTTTTACACTAATCAGATGTACTGCCCTTAACTTTCCAACCTGACTTCTGCTATTCCATAGCTACTGGTCAAAAAAAAAATTCCAGAGTGATTGTATTACAGAGTTTTAGACACACAAATCAAGATTCCTAGAATCCAGGAAGAGGCTCAGGGCAGAAATCTGCTATAGGGACATGCAGATTTTTGCACCAAAGGCAGAATTTGGGCATAGGATATGACAGTTGGTGCTGGTAATACCACTGCAGCTGTGCGGAATATGCTGCAGTTTCAGATCAGTTATTTGTGCAGAGATACTGCTGTGACAAACTCCACAGTCATAGACAGAATCACAGAACCGTTTGGGCCTTTAGAAGGGACCTTAAAGATCATCTTATTCCAACCCCCCTGCCACAGGAAGAGACAGTGTCCACTAGACCAAGTTGCTCAGAGCCCCATCTAGCCTGGCCTTGAACACTGCCAGGGATGGGGCATCCAGAGCTTCTCTGGGCAACTTTTTCCAGTGTTTCATCACCCTCATAGCTGGCAGCACTATTTGCTTTGACAGACTAGCAAGGAAAGAAGTCATGAAACTAAATGGGCATGTGAACTACTGCTTTTCCAGAAACAGTATTTCCAGCCAAACACAGACATAAGGAATTGATAATAGAGAAAGTACTGTCCTGTTGAGATGCACACTAAACTTTCTTCGGTGGGGCAAGAGCTGGAAAGTAGAACTGCTGTAATTTTCAGCAGTCTGGATTCTATCCATTACCTCAGAGTTTACTTTAAAAACAATACAAAGCAGTGCAACTTGAGCTAAATGTGCAACTACCTCTTCATCAAAAAGTTGACAACAAGAATCTGACAATGGAAATACAAACAAAATTGTAAACTGTCTATAACCCTGAGCCTATGGAGACAACCAGAATTTTTCCAAAGCAAGCAACACATATTCATCCATGAAGCAGACAGCAGTGAAGTCCCCAGCTCATTTTCAGGTCAGTTTCACATTCCAAATTCACATGCCATTGGGCTGCCAAGTTATAAATGTAAAACAAGTAATTTTTACACAATTCTAAGTAGTTCCTCCTTCCACTTCACACAGACTAAAATAAACAGGGTTTCTTTTACAGCATTCAGCTTCAGCTACTGGCAAGCTTCCCCCAGTCAAGGAACAGTATTTTGCAAATGTTCACAAGACAGGCAGGCAGCTGCAGTGGTAGGTTGGTTCCTGCACAAAGGAAAAGCATTGCTGATGTTTTCCCATTTAGTCAGTTCCATTTCTTTTCAAAGATGCTCCTACTTTCTCTTGAAGCTCTTTTCAAAATTAACTTATTCCTACCAAGTCCAGCTCTGCTGGGAGGTCATCGCTGCCTGGCCAAAACCAGTTGGGACATTTTTTCCAAACACAGTAAATAGAATACTTTAACCATGAAAGAAAAAAGTCCAGATCTGTCATGGTTTGCCCCCAGTGTCCTGGGTAATCTATAGTGTTATTGTATTCCATATCTATTTGTGCCCAAAATGGGAGGTGTCTCTTTAAAACCCTGGATCTGGAAATGGAACCGTGGAGCCAGCAGGTGCTGGTCTCTTTAAACTTGGGGTTGCTCAGGCAGAGCTCTCTCTTGCCCCATGGCTCTCTTTGCCTTTTGTTCTTGCAGACAGAGGTGAGGCAGCACTGAGGGAGGCTCCCCTCTGGTTTTCTTTCTGTTTTTTTTTACAAGGTAGGCAAGTGTTCAGCCACCACCGGGAGAGCAGGACCCCATCACACATAACAGTGAAGTTTGGGAAGACAAACTCTATCACTCCAAATGTCCCCCCCTTCCTCCTTCTTCCCTGCACTTTATGAACTGAGCATGATGTCAGATGGTCTGGAATATCCCTCTGGTCAGTTGGGGTCACCTGTCCTGGCTGTGATCCTCTCAACCTCCTGTACACCCCCAACTGCCTCACCAGCATGGCAGTAGGAAAGGCAGAAAAGGCCTTGGCTCTGTGTAAGCCCTGCTTAGCAGTAACAAAAACATTTCTATATCATCAACCCTGTGTTGAGTGTAGATTCGAAACACTGCCCCATACCAGTCACTGTGAAGGAAATAAACTCTACCCCAGCCAAAACCAGCACATCTATCTAACTCATACTATGTCATCATGTGCCATCATCAGTAATCCTAGGCCTTATGAAAGAAAGTTTTTGATTATTGTTTCTCCCTTCAGCATTTTTCCCACTTATGATGACTTATTGTCTGGCTTGTACTAGCTGAAAAGAAAAGTGAACAAATACAGACAATTACCTCCATCCTCAGGGACTGCCAAAAGCAGGAGAAACAGTAACTAGTATATTAGTCTGCATTTCGGCCTTCATATGCACACAAATGATCTTGATTTTCAGCAAGACTATGACCTAAGCCCTTCAAGACATAAGCTATTTTCCCCATAGGTCCTTAGAAACTCAGATGCCTTTTTTTCCTTATTTTATAAAAAGGAAAGCGCCACACACTTTTTGTAAGTTTGATCCACTTCACATTTCTTTCTTTGTAATATCCTTTGAGAAACTTAAATAGTATTAAAAAAAAAAATCCTGTCCGGAATTTATCCTTCTGTTATTAAAAGAAAAAAAAAACCACAACAAAACAAATGAAGAAAAAAACCCAACTTCAAAACCAAAACCCAAATAAATTCCCTTATTTAGAAAAAAGTCTCCATGGAGAGACTTTGAAACATTAAAAGGAGATAGAAGTAGAGAGGGTAATTATCTGTGTCAGATTTTTAATGAAAGATTCATACCCAGCATTGTGTGGTTTCTTGTACCATTTTTAGCTCTCGGTATTTATACATCCAACCCTCAGCTCACTGCAGCCAGTGATCATATGGCATCTGAAAATATTTCTTATTCATACATTCTTCCCCACAGGTCTGTAGGTGCCCACACTCAGCAGCCTGCCATGTGCTGCTCCACACAATGGCAGGTATGGTAAGAGACCAAGGTCTTGCTCATCCCAAGCCTTAAATGCCATTACTGACTTTCAGTTGCCTGCTTAGCACATTATTTTTCAAGGAAATACTGCACTTTCTCCAGTCTTGATGTGTTTTTAATTTTCCATGATTTCAGACTGACCTATACCCTGTTCACATATTTGTCTGCTTATTTTAAATAATGAATTATTTTCTGTTACTGATGCGTGTGCACTTTGTGAGCTTTTTCATCTTAAATGCTACCTGAGCTGATCTCGAGTAGCCCACACTAACAGTTAAAACCCATTTCTACTGATTAAAAACTCCTAGTTCTCTTTTCGAATGCCACTTCCCACGAGCCTATCTGCTGTGTTAAGTGTTCTGCCCACACAGGCTTCTCCATGCAAAATGCCAGGTTCTTCATCTTCCTAGAAAAGCTAAATACCTTTACCATAAACCTACATAAGAGGTTTTTTTGAGGTGATAGAATCAGACTACTTTATTGTGCCCATGCTTTCATGAACTGGGTATAACATTGAGAATATCAAAATCTTTGCCTCAAGGAATCCCACCAAACTAGGGATTTAAATCAGGATTTGTAAACAGGATATTCAAGGAGTTTAATTTCTGCAGGGCTCTGCAGAAATCTGGATTTCCAGAGGGCTGGAATCTCAAGTACTACTCTTTATCAAGTACAAAGCTTTGCAGAACAAGAGTTTCCATCCGTGGGAGTCTACAAGATACAAACAATTGTGACTTACTCCCACATCTGTAAAGATAAAATATTCTTGGTTGCTAAAAGCAGCGTGGTCTTGCTTGCTGGAGGGTTACTATGGAACACTGAGTAACTTACAGAAATTGTGGAAACATGCTGAAAGAGAATGATGATTTTACATCAGAATGTACAGCCTCATTCTAGATGTAAGCTTGTTTGGGGAAAACAGACTTATTTTTAAACTTATTCTTAAATTTAAAACTTTGTGCTTGCAAAAGATGTGATAAAATGATTCCCTATGACACCATGCAACTTTCCCATTTTTAACAGAAGTCTGATCTCCAAAGATAGCTAGGCCTTATCTTACTATACCAGCCGTCTCATCTGTACAGAAAAATCAAATGCTGTAGCTGACTGGGAAACACTAATTTGGAATAAAAATTACTTTTGGTGGGAGTAATTGCTTGCAATGTTAAGCTTTCAGTCACCAGTCATGATGACCATGAAAGAGAACAACCAAAAATGCTGAGGTTATTAAAGACCCCAAATATCTACACTGACAAAGTTTCCATCTGCTAGTTGAGGAGAGAATGAGTTAAAAGAAATGGACTATTTCACCACGTTTATCTACAAGCAATGCAATATTCTCAAGAAAAAAGAAAACTTTCTCTTACAGGCTTTGAAGTAAGAGCAGATGTGATTCCTTGGCAAGCTTGTGGCAGTCTGAAACCATGGTTCCATGGACATATTTCCTTCCTTAACTACAAAAGCAGCTTATGCAATTTCTGCTCTCCTCCTTCTCATTTAGTTGCATGTTCCAGCTCCCAGGCCCCTCATGGATGATGTTACAATTGTCTAAGGGGCAACACAAAGAATCCTATAAAAAGAAACAATCCCCCCAAACAAACAAGCAAACAAAGAAACCCCCAAAACATTGTATTCCATTCTAGTACAGTTCAGTGCCCTGGAAACACCAGAGCAGGAGCGAAAGTCTAGGAAGAAGCATTTCCTAGCCTGGCTTTGGCACCAAGATGTGTTTACTGAAGCACATCTGAACTGAAACCTATTGGTAAGAGCAGGAAATAATCTCAGGTATGAGAGTGCACTCCCTCAGACAGACTCAGTTGTGACAGGCTGTCTAAACAGACAACAAACAGATTTTGCAAATCTGAAGTACTCCAATACCTTCTCTTTCACTCTTTCAATTTTTCTACACATTTTGAAGAGGACACCTCTGTAGAAGCAGGGCAAAACTATTCACCAACACAGCAAACGGAGAAAAACTACTTTTGAAATAAAAATTAATAGAAACCAAGGAAACAGGATTAGAACTAAGGTGTTCCACTTTCAGGTTTGCTTCTTATTGGTATGTGTCACTCTTAAGTTAATTAACCACATGCTTCACTGTAATTAATATGTAAAGTGAATCTAATAATTTAAAGAATTCATTATCTCACATTATTTTGTTATTTTTGTTAAGTAACTGGCAGAAAGTTATACAGCTAACTGGAGAATAAAGAAGCCGATTTCTGTTTCAGAAATAGGATTAAAACCCAAGAAGGATTGTTGTGTGGTCTCCAAAACAAACTGCCAAGGATCCTACACAGAAACAACATAAGCCTTCATGCCCATGTTTACATTAGCACTAGGGTACACTGGTTACTGCCCAGCTAAACATCAAATCACCTTTCTTTTCTTCTATTACCTTCCACAATGAAACTCTTAAAAAGGAGTATTTTTAGCCCAACCAGAAAATGCACTGAAACAATGAAACCCCAAGAACATGAAACAATCAGCTAGTCAGTGGAACTTCTAATGAAAGCCTCCTCTAGAAATTTGATTGCTCTAAATGTAATTCATAATCAGGGATTTGTTGATGAAGGTTAGAGAACACAAAGGTGACCCCTGAGCAATCAAGGGTCTGTATCACACCAGAGACACCGAGGTGTCTGTGCTGCTACCATCTGACAGAATTAAACTGATAGGAAGTTGCTGACCGACCACTGCTTAGAAACTAGTACAGGATCAGGCACTAGCAGCTGCCTCTAGTAAGGATCAAGTCTACTTCAATAAGATTAAATACAGACCAGCTGACTCTGCACTCCCATCCCCCAAAACAACGACAATCTGTCGCTGATGGCAACAATGCTGACACCAGACAAAGACAACACTGTTAAGAGTAAACAGAAGGATTACTTAAATCCATATATATAACTATGTCTTCACAGACATTTATGGCACAGTCTGAGGAAACTGAACAAGGAAATGTTAAAATTTAAAAGTGTTACTTTAAAAGCAAACCAGAACACTGAAGAAACATGAATTTCACAATAAATTTTATGTGTGCCCTGAATAGAAATTAAACACATGCACTTGGAAGAACATGTTTCACAATCCACTAAGCCACTAGACAGCTAAATAATACAGAGTTTGGTGCTTTCAGGAAAAAAAGAAAGAAGGTAGCCTGTGTAACTCTTCTAGATCAAACTCACAAATTTGAACTTCACACTGAAATTTCTTTCTTGACTCCAGACACACTACTGTGCTGAATTCAAGTTTGGTTTATTGTTTGATAAGAGAAAGCTACTTTATAAAAAACACTTGAAAAATATTTTTTTGGAGAGCAACCTGCAGCCATGTTGCTGATTTTTGGGAAGGAAGTATACTCAGTCTATGAACTGACCTTTCAGTTAACTAGCAAGTCCAAAATTCAGTATTCCCACAGATAAGCAGAATTAAATAACAAGGTCGAATCCAGAGAAAATTAATTTCAGCAAGTAAATACACATTTTCTACATGCTTCTAGTAAATATGTGTGCTGCCTGACAAAGCATTTGGAAAGAGACATCTGGAAAAAGGGTCAAACTAAAGGTATTAGTGAAACATATCACAGTTTGTGAAAGGAAGGGCTGAGGGGTAACTTTGGAAAAGTAAGTTTACCTAGGACTTCCTGAATTTCTCATTGCTCATTTCAGCACTATAGTAAATTAAATGAAATATACTTAAACACATGAGGGTAATTGCTATGCCCAGTATTAAAAACACAACAAAAAACATTGGGGAAATATGCCAGAAGAAACCTGCATCTATTGTGCATCTAGATGTGCATCTATTGTACCTTCCACATAATGGAAATGTTTGACTTCAAAAGTAGTTCCTGGGTTTGGTGCTGGAGCACAAGTCTGATCTTGTGCTTTAAAAAAGACAGCTGGTATCCCACCTGGCAGAAAGTTAAGTTGTACTTCTCAGCACTTGGGAGCTCCGTCTCCTCTCTGTCACTTCAATGGAATAATTCATACTTGAATGAAGTATTTCAGTGACTTGATGAAGACTTTACATGAGGAGAGCCACCAGACTAAAAGCCCATCTAGTCTGACAGCCTGCTCATGACAGAGGTCAGTACCTAACACCAAGGGAAGGATGCAAAAGCAGGGAATACAAATCCCTACACATCACCAGCATCACCTAGTAGAAATGAAGAGATCAGAAAAATGCAGATGCTTCTTCCTGCACTCCTCCAAATCAGCCAGCTGCTCTGCAATCTACCACCTCAACACCTCCTCCATCAGCATGTTGCACATGATGCAATCTTCACAGCCTGGACTCTTCTACATTTACCAGTGGCCAAAAATCTGAAGTCAATGACAACTGATGAATTTTAAAGTGAGTCTTCCAACGCTCTGTTCATCAATCACATCAGAAATTGTAGACCTTCTAGAAATCAAGGTATTCTGCAAGGCTTGTACAAAGTGAGAATAGCAGCATTAGTTTTAGCATTTGAACAACCACAGAAAAGTTGAGGCCCAGTATGCTCTTTGGAGACCTACATTACTTGGCAAAGTTACCACAATTTCTGTGAATACAGAGTTGACTTTTAGAGCAACAATCAGTTCAGCAACTATAAATGAAATTAAACCCATAAGATTCTTATCCAACTAAATTTGAACAATAACACTCAATGGTGTAACACCCATGTTATTACTTCAGCAAAAATATCCATTTAAGATTTAGCTTTTGTTTTTTTACATTACCTCTATGATTTCAGTGTACCAGAGCAGTGTTCTGACAACTTCAGACATGTGTCCTTTAAAATATTGGGAGAAATTCTGACAGCCACACAAACAGCTTTGGGTACTCTGGAGGTCAGCAACAGTTATAACGATTGTAACACTGATGAACAGCTGGACTGATCTGTACTGGGTACTTCATAGGGTTGCAGTACAAGTGTTTCTCAGCCATATCAACCTTCTCTTATTTTTCTGAGCGACAGGGAAGTGCTATCACCCCTGTATTAAAGGTCAAAATAAACAGAGAATGGACACAAATTCCTAGAGCAGGACATGTTCTAGATCCTTGGAGTAAGCTTCACAGAAATGACACCACAAGATGGCACAGGTACTCAACCCAGTCACTAGGAAAGACAAGAGGGACAATGTTCCCTTGTATCCTTAGGGTTAAAGATGCATCATCTTTTGGTACAAATGACTAGGCTTTTTCTTCCTGGAAGAGATATGTTAAAGACAAAGACTATTACTTGGGATATTTGTTTCTGAATTCCACCAATGCCGAAAGTTTTTGTGTTTCTAGTCCCAAGTGGCACACCCAAGGCTGTGACGAAGTCTGTACAGACCACCCAAGCCTGAGATAGGTGGGCTAACAACCTCTGCCTGTCTCTCTCAGTTGATTTTTAGCATCCAGGGAAATGAGTTTTGAAAAGACCCAAGCAGATGGAAGTCTCCAAAGTGTCAGTTTCTGCCATGCCAGCACCCACATTTCCCTAATGACCAAGGATGTGAATTCCATCTGGATGCTTCTGATAAAACTGAGGCACAGTGAGAGATGCTGAGAAGCAAATGGTGCCTCTGAAATCTTGGCATTAACAACATCCCATTAAAACTAGCAGGGGTAAATGACGTGTCTCCAAGCAAATCTGTCTGTACAGGCGATTTGCTTTATAACAGAGAGACCTAAAATGTGTAACACTTGAGGTATTTTGCTGCCATGCTCTGTTGCAACTTCTGAGCAGCTTTTGTAGCTTGCGAGTGTACAAAGCAGACATCATCATTACATCCATTTCTACCTTGGTCTCTGGCATTTTCTTTTCACTTTTACTCCAGTGCTGAATGCCTTGAAACTTTAAACATTCTTTCTACAACAAAAGCTCCCCCAGTAGATATCAAAATAGGTTGTGTTATAAAACACTTACTTCATAGCCCACAAAATCACTGTCCACTTACAAGACTGAAAGTATCACCTTAAAGGCAGGTGAATTCAGATTTATCAGCAGAGAACTGAAACACAGATCCCTCCTAAGTAAGATCATTTTGAGATGCACAAATGCTGCATGTGGCACCCAGATGGAACCAGTAATCAAGGAATTTTAGGGAAAAGTGAAAAGTGCATAAACTGTGAAGACAGACTGCCCAAGCTGAGTGATCAGCACAGAGATGCTTCTATGCCCCTTTTCCCTAGAGATGTGTCTCTCAGCATGGTCTCACCTGCTCTTTTCCACAGCAGCTGCAGCTGCTTTCACAGGCTTTCCTGCTGGGACAAAGAATGAAGAGGAGACTAGAGGAGCCACTCAGAGCAGCTGCAGATGCTAATGGAATAAGCAAGCAGGCAAACCTGCCTTCAAAAAATTACCAGCACCAGTTCGGAGTGTAAGTAGTGTCTTCATCTAGCCAAACTGTTTCCACATGAAGCAGTCTTCCATAAAAGCATTCTGAAAGGAATTTTTGCCCTTACAACAAGACTGGGAAAGGATTCCTTGTTCCACACGTGGCCTCAGCCCTAGAGACCACCTGTTGGTTTTTTGCCAAAACTTTGCAGAGCCCAGATATGTCACAGCAATACCTTCAATCCCAGGAAACCTCATGGACACAAAACAGGCACTGACACTCTGTGTTACCTAAAACTGAATTACCACATGTGTTTTCTTTGTAAAGAGAAAGTTCCACTGGCTGATCCATCAGAGCAAGGTACTGACCTGTTTCCATGGGATCCTTTTGTAATCAACAACTACCAAGAAACAGTTGTCAAATGCATCTCAAATGGTGAGGGACAGAGCAGCTGAGAAGAGCACTGACTTGTCTCTCCTATTTTTTATTCCTGTATCCTCAAGACAAGTCCAGTCAGAAGGAATTTTACCAAAGCACTGATTTACCAGGGCAACAACAATACAAGATTACCAGACTTCTCTTACTGACTCATGAATAACATAGGGATAATAGCTTTCTAGGAGAAAGATTAGCTCAGATTCTGTATTTGTTCAGCAAAGATGTTGTCAACAAGATGCATTTTGGTCACAGGGATAAGTGACCATTTTGGTCTATGTTAACTGTTAAGCAAAAAGTCTGTAAAGAACAATTATCTCAGATCATACTGCTCATTATTCTACCACTTGAGGCTTTTGCTTACTTCAGGCTGCGGTACTCAAGATCCCTTATAAAGATAAACAGAACCTTTTAACAAGCCCCCTAGTGTATGTACTGTCTCACTACAATAAGAGGAACACAGGCAGACAAAGGGTGACAACTTCAGACACAGATTTCTGAAGTTGAATACATACTTTTGTATTAAGACAGCATTCTTCATTTCCATCAAATGTAAGAGGAAGTAGAGGTGTTCAACATCTTGGCATTCCTCTTAAAGCAAGATCTACAGTACAGTCACATTGAACCACATGTGCTTCTTTTCCCACACTCCCAGCTATAAACCTGCTGTAACTGAAATACCAGTACTCCACAGTGCTTAGAAAGAACTAAGACCACGACAGCCACTGGCACATAGGGAACTGGCATTCTAGGTCCCAGCTCCACCCAGCTCTCCAGGCTGCACACATGGGAGCCTAGTCCACAGAATCCACAGATGCCACCTAGGAGCTGAAACCTGTGGCATCCCTTAGCAGAAAACAAAAACCCTGGCCTTGTTGTTGTGTACTTTCAGGGGTTGCCAACACCGTCAAAAAGGCTCTGCCTGAGGCATGTACAAATAAGAAAGACTTTATATATAATTTCCAGATATATGTATTAATTCCCCCCCCAAATCTCCAGAGCACACAGCAGAGGATATCCATTTCTGACTGCCTCTGGTCCAGTGACACCAAAAGCACAGTTTCCTCAGCAGCACCTTGAGCTTTCTAATGTCTCTCTTTAATTAATTCCTGCAGCAGCAAGACATAGGCTCACACAGCAAAGCTACACATTCTCCTTAGCTCAAATTCTGTCTCTAGCATAGGCTCCCAAGGACATTTTCTTGACTATCACATATTTTACATATGGCTGTGTTTCCAAATTGATATGCTTTGTATAAAGATAACCTTGTCTGTCATGAAACAGATGTAAAACTGTGCCCAACTGTTGCTTTCCAGACTCTCTAATTTTGCAAGTAGAGATTAGTTTTCAATATTAAAGCAGTGAAAATTGTGGCAGTTTTCCTTGTTTGTCTAGTAAGGGGGCCTCTTCTCAGTTGTTCCAGTTGCTTCCAGTACCGAATAACACTGCCTCTATACTGGACACAGTGCATGCACTTGAGAAGATTCTCCTGCTACACAACAAAAGGTTCAATCATCAGGATCAGAGATGTGGTACAAAAGGAGTAACTTTCACATTGCTTCTTCAGTTCTCAAAAGAACGTGTTTCAAAAGCATCTCTCAAGCACCCACACACTTTGCAGAGCGCTCTTATTTCACAGGCATTTCTCAGAAGCTTCAGCAACTCAGCTTCTAAAGACTGTGGCTAAAGCTCATGCCAAACAAGGATTTTTGGTTTGTCAGAAAGTTTGTCAACCAAGGCTGTTAAAGCCGGGAAGTTGAGCAGATATGTATAAGTTCACCATCCACATTGCTTGGATAGTTTAGGGTAGGGAAGAAAAAAGAAAAAGAAATGGTGGGGACCAGGAGTCTGTAGTTCAAGAATTGGAGCTACAGTCTTATGAAGAAAAAGGCAGATAAAAAACAGGGAAAATCATTTACCAAAAGTGAAGGAAAGAAGAAAAACACGGTGGCAAAGCTCCTGAATCAAAGTCTGTTTTCCAAGAGGCATGCAAGACTAAAACCAAAAGCTTCATGGATTCATGGTACGATTCAAACAAGTAATAAAACATGGAAAATTCCATTACTTCCTCTTCACAGAAGAGGCAATGGCAACTATCATCTTTCAGAGAAAAAGAAACCTAAGGGGAAAAAGCCTACAGATTGCAGCTTTGAAACAAACATCTTCATTCACCATTTCCTTTCATTTCTAAAAAAATATTTTCCATCTAGCATAAAAAAATTTTAAGTTGAGACATTATTTTTGGGAAGTGCTGGAGGGTATGTGTGGGCAATACAAACAGAGGCTTTAATGGAAAAAAATAGTCAGAGCATTAACAAATGACAGACAATTATCCTTCGGTAATGAACTGACATGATGGTACTTTCCCTTGCATTTCCTTGTTTTTAAATAAAGGATTCTGTCTGTGTCCTGTTAACTACTACAGAATGGTTCTCAATGTACTTGCCATGCTGTACTCTCTCAATTATAGTAGTGACAAGAGTTCCTCTTATGTGCAAAAGGGAACAAAGAAAAACCGTATAAGGACAAACTACATGTTTCAAAGGCTAAATTTAAAAGTGTAATAAATGTGTGCAATTAGACAATTCACAGAATGGTTAGGCTTGTGAATCTTCCTTTCTTGGTTCTTGCCCTTTGAATTCTTGCAAATGTAAAAAGACAGCTTACTGCATTCTGCCCCTTATATCTAGGATGCCTGGAGAATCTGCTCCCATACCTAGGTCTGACAGGTATAATAACCCAGGAAAACAACTTCATGCTTTTCAACTGCCAGAGGGAAAACTTAAATGCAACCATAAACATTCCCAAGATGCATAGTATATTTGGATCACCAGCTACATGAATAACCAGAACGACACACTAGCCTGACAAGAAAACCCTCTAAAAAATAGAATCACTATATAATTATGATTGCATATGAAGAAATAAATGAAGAGCTATTAAAATTGTCTGTAAGGGTTTTTAACCAAATGCAACATCTATCTAAAATACGAGATAAGTTTGTTGTGCATTAGTATGTCTGAGTTCATTGCATATGAAGAAACAAATGAAGAGGTATTAAAACTGTCTGTAAGGGTTTTTAACCAAATGCACTTTATATCTAAAATGTGAGGTAAGTTTGTAGTGTATTAATATGTCTGAGTTCATGCAGCCTTGGCAAAACTTTGTTCATACTTACTTCTGAGCATTCCAGGAACACGTAATTGACTACAACATGATACAATAGAAAAACTAGTAAGAAATTGACGTGACTTCAAAGACAAAAAAAAATTGTTTTAGAAGAGGTTGGTTGTGAACTGTATCACTGCAGAAGTGTTAAACCATGCTGCAAGTGTGCCAGTTTCAAAGCCCTTACTTTGCAAGTCAGCCAATCACTGCAAATGCCCACTGTGAAAACAAACCAGAAAATCCTACAGAAGTTAGGAAACTGCTTGTTCTTCAAGTTGGTGGAAGCTACCAAGAAATGAAATAAATCCTAAATTTTCTCCTTTGGCTTGTCTGACGCAAGGTTTTTTCTTAACTTTGAAGCTTTCCTCTTTGCAATTAGCATTAAGGCTTGTATATCACTATCTAGGCTCAAATGCCTTTCACAGGACCACAGAATCACAGACTCATTAAGGTTGGAAAAGACCTCCAAGACTGAGTCATTTCATTCCCACCTACATCCCAGGCCTGTTTAAGTCTTTCACAGTTAAAGTTTGCAATATCTTATCCTCTGATGTCTGTGATAATTTACCTCCAGTAAGCTCTATCAGGCATTAAGTGAAGAGTCTAACATCAGCTAGGATTCCTTTTAATCTACTTGATTATCCTTCTACATGCTGATGAGACATCTGTGGATCTGTGGAGTGGGAACCAGCTATATCTCATCTGAGAAATCAAGACTCACTACACATGTCCAAAATAGCTGCATTAATGCCGTGCAGTATTTCCTAATTTTGGATGGCTAGAAAAACACCAAACTAACGGAGGTCATACTTCACAAAGATTAGTATCCTCTTCCTTATGCGCCAAATTCCCCTTCCTATTTTCCCCACCGCTGCTCTGTTCCCTTGTGACTCACAGTTCATTAAATTGCCCATAAATGTGAACCAAACTCTTGCAAACTGTGCTTTTATAAGAAGAGCAAGCTGTGTATCTTCTCCCAAACGAGTATGAGGGTGCAGGGGTCAGAAGCTGTGAATTCCACCTGGAGCCCCTTACTGATGCCAGAGGAAGAAAACATGAGACACAATCTTCCCCTTAATGTTCCCTAACGACTGGCTTTTGCTTTAACTTATCATCAAGGTCTCTACTGGTATTCCACTGTGGCACACCCAAATAATCTCATTCTTTTTAAAGGC
Organism: Erpornis zantholeuca; assembly: GCA_013400515.1. Lineage (NCBI taxonomy): Eukaryota > Metazoa > Chordata > Aves > Passeriformes > Timaliidae > Erpornis > Erpornis zantholeuca. The sequence continues at coordinate 179,651 of VZTN01025330.1, forward strand.
TATGTAAAACTCTTGCTGCACCCTTACAAATGTCTCTTTCATACATGGAGGCCTAAATTGCAGGCATTACTGAGGTTTATGCTACCCATATGCTACTCTATCTGCTCCTAAGGTAGGCACACTCAGGACATGCAGTTTTGGATTAAATGGAAAAGGCAGAAAAGAGAAAAGACTCAAGTAACTGTGGGTTTCTTTTGCAGATGTAAAATCTTAATCCTCTCGAGCATTCTCAATACAGAATGACAACTGTTCTTAAACACAGTATGAAAGATATAACTGATACAGCATCATTATGGATTGCATAATGAACCTATAAATTTAATTTTGTTCATAAAGAACAATCAGGGAAATTAATAAAACTACCTCTTAAAGTAGAGTAGCATTGCCTTCAACACGGTCTCCGTACCAGCTTGTTTCCACACCATCAGGGAAATAATGATTTTCCCCTCCTCCTGCTGCTTATGTATCTTGTTTCGAGAAACTTCAACAGAATAAAAAAATTATTCTATTTTCCTTTTCCTTCACCATGCAAGAAAAAATTATTTCCAAACAAGACCATACTGTATTTTTAATTACTCACAGAATTAGCATTTAGAAAGCACCATTCACCCTAGATTTTTATGTCACTTTTAAATTTCATTTAACTCAAGTACCTGCTCACTTTTTCATGCTTTGAGGAATTATAAATGCTTACTTAATACCATCCTCACTCTGTCAGGGAAGCTACTAAAGAAACTGAGGCATGCAGTAGTGAAAGACCAGATCCTGCTTGAATTGAATGAAGATTTGCAATAGTGCCACTGAAGTGCCTGGAGGTACACTCATCTAGAACTAGGTAACTACAGCAGAGCACACAGCAGAGACCAAATTATTCCAAAAGGCTCCAAGTACCACTGTGGTGGAAAGAACAAAAGTAAAATCTGTATTCTGAGTCACAAACCTCTTCCCAGTTCACCTGCTCATCATAAAGAATCAAATCATATTTTTAGCAAGAGCAGCCAGTGAGGGGTCAGGAAGAGACTAAATAGCTTTACTCAGGTCATACAGGATATTTGCAACAGAGAACAACTCTAAGCCCTGATTTCGCATTTCCAGGTATCCCATCCCACTATAAAGGGGGAAGCTGGGAAGGATTCTTTTGATAGATTTTCTGACAAAAAATTAAGTACAAAACACAGCAATAATATATCTGAAAAATCCATTTATTGAAATAAAAAAAAATAAAAAATCCAAAGACAAACAGACAAAACCAAAAAAACCCCAACCCTAACTATTCTTATTAAAATGAAGGGGTGGAGGGGAGGACAGGAATAAGGAGCAGAGAGAGAGAGAGAAGAAAGCGAGGGGGAAAGAAACGGAGGACAAGGGACAGTATTACCACAGAACCCTGGCTATTTGTCAGGATTGATTTGGCAGAGGGAGTGGACATGTGGTGAACTGCAGTGCATTTGTGTAGCTTCCAGGGCAGCCTGGGTGCGATCTTCACGTGGCAGCAGCATGTACATGGCGGGCGTGGCAATGGAGGTGGCTACAGCGTTGGCTGCAGGCAACTGGCTGCGGGCAGGCTGGGCGCCATCTTTGAGCAGCAGTGACAGCAGCGTGCACATGGCGGCTGGCGATCTTCACAGGGGCAAGCTGTGTGCAGGGATGGTGAAGCAGGACAAGGGCAGGTGTAGGCAGGAAGGCAGGACTACAAAGGTGGGAGCAGAAGGGCCCATGCTGACTCTCCAATTGGCCCAAAGCAAAGAAGAAAGAAAAGCTGGTGGTGTAGCAGCCAGCCACTTTTATATGCCCCCCCCAACTCGGTTTCGTGGGCCTGCTTTTGGCAGGCATATTTTGCAGGCATCCAGGTACCCGCCCTCCCCAGAAAGAGCACGTGTGTGTGGGGGGGGGGTGGG
>VZTN01025330.1:181672-196297 GCA_013400515.1 Erpornis zantholeuca
TGGGGAGGGTTGGAATGTTCTGGAAGACCAACGATGTAATCGAAGGAGGAGTTGGAGCGAGGCTTTAGCATAAAGGGATAAACGCGAGAGGATTATTGGATGAAGATGAAGCCTGTAAGACACCTGGGAACAAGCGACAAGCCAACAGGAAAGATGGACTCAACCTCCAGACAATCATCTCGACCTTAAGGGGAGGACTTGGTGGAGGTGATGGGCAGGGTTTGAGGGGTATAAAATACAATACACTGTCAAGCCCTGTCTGGATGCAAACTACCTGAGCCACACTCAGTGCTGTGTCTTGGTTTTTGCTAGGGTAGACAGCCAAATTAAGTCTCCAATTGTTGTGTTTGCTTTGTTTAATAAATTTCTAAAATTTCAAGCCATGAGACAACCTTTCTCACAAACATCACTGATCATAATAGTTAAAATAAATCCAAAGAAAATGTTCTGCATTCCCAGAAGTAGCCCAGTGTCTTAAAGCATCATGTACCTCATCAAAGAACATTTCAAGAGAGAACGCCAAGCTCATTCTGCAAATGCATGATGAGAAAAGGATTCAAGTCAGGCATGAGAGGCTTTCCTCCCATGTGTGCTGACATCTTTACAAAGAATTTGATGGGTGTCTTTGAAATGGTCCTGGTTAATTAATGGTTCATTAATGCCTCTACTGACTTTGGGCAGCATGTTAATAACCTGGACCAGACAGCTTGGCTCCTGAAATAGACAAGGTTCCTCATAAGCCTGAACTTCTGCACTTTGGGGTAAAACAGTCAGTTCAAGGGGGCATATGGGGTAGGCGGTTTGGGGAGGCTGTACCTTCCCAGTACCTCAGCCAATGGGGAAAAGAAGAGGGCAACATGTGGCCGGGGCTTAGGGTAAAAGGGAGGCTGTACCCTCGAGAGAAAACCTGCAGGCGTGTGCCTTGGTGGACTCTCTCCCTTTATTTGAATAAAGTTGACAGACTACTCTGTCTCCTTTCTGGACATAAACCTCTGGCATGGGTGGATTTTCCTGACACGCACTACCACAGAGCTCCTTAACTCACTTTTCTCTGCTAACTAGATCAACTGCATCACACTGATGAGAAGTGTGAAGCTGAGTTGCTACAGCTCACCTTCTGACACCTGCTGATCAAAAAACTTAAATCACTTTTTCTTTCACTTCCAATCATTGCCTTTATTATATGTTTTTAGAACATTGTCTCTTTCAGAGAATCAGAGAAAGCTCTATTAAACATTCATTCTGGGCATTTCCTACTGGAGTCATGCAAGAAGTTATTTTTATCATGCTGCTTTCTTAAAACAGATAACAAATTTATCTGCAACATCAGTATGAGTAAATTGTCAATACAGTACAGAATAATCCTTTACCTCTTTTAAGAATATCATGGAAACAAAGATGACCAATACCTCAGAGGATCAAGACCTGAGCAAAATCATAAGGCTTTGGCTTACATTCCCTACCAAAAAGGACCTGGGTCCAAATCAAGATGCAAAACAAAGAGAAACTTGTGGTATAGTACAGAATGAAGAGGACGCAGGGGGAGAAAAAAGGGGCAATGAAGTTTTACTGTCAGGTTAGCCAAAGAATAACAAACAAAATGGCTGCTCCATGCTGTAAAATACATTAAGGCTTACTCTAGGGTTCAGTGATGTAGTCAAGCATTTCCTGTGGGTTGTCCCCTCAGACATATAGCACATTAACTAGATTTAACCATAAAAATTCTGGAGCTTTTTTCCTCAGCACTGAAGATTAATATTGTCTTCCGGACAAAAGTGTTATTCTCTTTGCAGTCGTAATTTTCTCTCTCTCACCAAAAACTTTCAAACATTTTCTGAAACTTATTTCTAATGAGTGGTACTGAAGTGCACCCATCAGTTCTGCCTATTTCCTTCTGGTTGGTTTGCTCACTTGCAGTGCCTGTTTCTGTGAATTCTTACAAAAACTGTAAATGTTAAAACCATCCAGCACTCAATGTTATGGCCACCAAATACGACAAAACAAAGAACAAGCATAGACTTACGCAGTTCTTCTCGGTGCCTCTCTGTCTCTGCAAAAAACTGGCGAAGCTCCTCTGTGATCTCCATATTACTCAAGTCATATTCTATCTCCCCTTCAGACTCGGAGTCTTCCTCCATTTCAGAGACCTTTTCAGCATCCTCTTCCATTTCGGAGTCCTCCTCAGCATCCTCCCTCTCCTGGTAGGCACCTGTGTACTGCTGAGCTCCTCCATTATATGGAGCTCTGACAGCTGGGCTATAGCTGGCAGAATAGTTTTGGGTATATGTGAGATCATTCCCATTCCATTCTGAGTAGTGGCTGCTTGGAGAGGCTGCAGCAGGATGCCATGGATGCCACGGCAGGTGATAAAAGGACTCCATGGCTTTCCTGTAGGCTTTCTGGTGCCTACGCATCCAGCGCATGGCGAAGTCGTAGTGCCTCCAGTACCTCGCATACACCCTCTGAGCATACCATGGCTCCGTGTCTTCCTGTGGCCAAAACAAATGGGGAGAGAGAAAGAACACAAAAAAAATCAACCACACACCACAGCACTAATGCTCCCCCCCAAAAAAGGAGGTACAAAGAGAGAGAGAAACAAAGAGTAATTGAGGGGAGCAACTAAATGCAAGCACAATGCAGCTTTTTAATCCTTAGTCATCCTTTACCTATGATAGAACATGGAGATTTGAAAAACAACATGTGTGAGCATAGTGCACGTGCACCACACCTCATTACTCCCACAAGAGACTGTTTTGGCATCAACATGACTACCAGTGAAGAACTAGAAACAGAGAAGTTGTAGAGTCCAGAAGGTATTTTCCAAGTGTTCATGCTACTACAGTGGGAGTAAATTCTTTTTAGGAAATATGTTGTGTGGATATATTCCACAATTCCTTAGACACTTACATGAGTATTAAGAACTGAATTATTCCAAGGTGTACATATAACAAGCTATACCTGATTTCCAAATTTACAGACAGAAAACACAAGAGATTAAAATTCCTCTGTATTAAACAAATGCATCAATTTTATCCAGTAACATATTTCCTCCATCTGCCTGCCAAAGTTTCTCAGAAAAGGTCAAACAGCAATTCAGACAAGTTCATATATCCACCACGGCCTCAATCAAAAACAAGACTGTATTTAGCCAAATGCAAGCTGCCAGTAAATCTCCTTTTTGTATCCATCACCAACCAAAACATGAAAAGAGGCAATAAAGTGCCACTGATAAAGTACAGAGAAAAAGCGTTCTATAGAAGGAAACATACTGTAACACACCTTCTCCTGTCTTCCAGCTAATCTTAGTTCTCCTTAAAGAAATTTCATGCTGTTCAGATTTCACCAGAAATTACAAAGCCCCACAGTCCCTCTGGCCTTAAGCTCCCTTCATACAAGCCATTTCATCTCTCCCCTCATCCTACTCTCAAAAAGCAGGATAACAGAGGATCTTAAAAAAGCCATAAAGTTGACTAGGGCCTAGAACAAGTAAACTAAATAGCAAGTATCTTCTCCCTTTCCCTCATGTCTTAATTTCCAAAGAAAATCTTTTATCTGTACTGAAACAGAATGCCTCTACTTTAAATTGGAAACTTGTAATTAAGGCATGTTTTGGCAAACACTCAAAACTATGCCCAAACTAGCTGAGGTTTTCAGAGATGAAGGTGACATTTACAGTCCTTTATTAAGGCTGGTGTTTTGTTTGGTTGGTTGTTTTTTTTTTTTCCTGAAGGGCATATAGGAGAAAAATCTTTAAGTCTCTTTTCTTGATCTGCATTGGCACCATTTGGTACCCTTAAAAGAAATGATTCTCTGGGGAAAAGAAATTCCAAAGCAAAACAGAAAACTCAAACGTAAAATAGACTTTCCATTTAATACTATCCAGAGAGGTTAATTTAGTTTACTTACATTTGTTTCCACTTTCTGCTTCTCAGACAATAATGCAAATGCTAGTGAGTTTGGACTAATAATTGCAACTCTCATGCTACATTTCTTTCTGGAAGATGGAGCACATCATTCCATAAGAGATCAATGTTATATCTTTTTAAGGTCATTGCTAAGTGCTCTCAGAATCGAAATACCTTCAGGTAATAGAATACATAAAGAAAACCCTCCACAACAAACTTGCATTCCTTAAGGTATTCCTGATTAAAAACTGCAAACTTTTTGTGAAGGCTGTGTAGCTCAGCTATGTGATTTAAAAGTGCAGACAACTTATCTTTCCTGAAAAGAAACAACTCATGGAGATGAAACTTCACTGTTTCTCTCCTCTTGGTCTAACAATGCACTGCTAAAACACCATGCATTTTGGAGTATTTATTCCCAAGATGAGTGGGTTGAAGGAAAGCATCTGCCTTCCATATGGAATTTCTTCATCCTTAATCATCCAACTACCTAACAACTAGGATGAACAATGTTTTATTTACTTCTTCCCTTTACTTAAGAATGTCACACTGACTCCTCATCCTTCAGCAGACAGATGAGAATGTCCTGTTATCAAATCTGATACACTAACAAGTTACTTTTAAAACATTTTGCCTATTTTTTTTCCTTAAATACTAAGATATTTTAAAATCCAGTTTTGAAAGACCATGAAGCTTGACAAAGGCAGGTATCTCCTACATTCTATATATCTGCAAAGAAGACAATATATTCTTTTAAAGCTCAAAAATTATCTCGAGTTCTTCTAAAATGTTTCTAAAAAGGAACTTGATGACATTACTGAAAGCTCTGGAATCGAGTTGGATGATTTGTCTGGCTGACTAGCTCCGGTTGTTAATTTAGGGGAAAGGAAGACAAAAAGCCAGTTCATGCAGACAGAACTGTGATGCTGGTGCTTGTCCAAATACTTTTTGTGAGGTTTTTTATGTTGAAAGCGACCCTTGAAAACCACTCTTACATTTGAATTTTAAAAATACATCTGTTAAAAAAGAAATTACAACCATGTTTTACATTGGGATGGAAAAGGGAAAGGAACACTTTTAGTCTCACTTAATTCTGGGTCTGTGCTTTTTCAGCTGTGGAATAAATGGAAATAAGAGATTTCCTCAAGGAAACAAAAGCTATAAATCTTAAGGCAAATGATCAGAGTCCTCTGTTATTCTCCTGTTATTTCTCTGGAGTCTTCCCAGGAGTAGACAAATCAGTCATTGTTGTAATCTGAATTCTATTTTCAAAGCAATTTAGCTACTTTTACATCTAATTTTTACATGTCTGCACTCACAGTTCAATGAAAGTGTTTTATATGCATTTTGTATATAAAATGTGACTAAGTTATCACACAGAAACCCGTAAAAACGTCTTACCATCACTTGTGGAGTTTGTTCTGGTGATGATCAAGGTGAACTAGAAAAGAAAAGAGTAGCTTTTTAATTCATAAAAATATACATATTAAGGTGGTCACAGGCACTGAATATATTTTTTATTATATTTGAGTACTATGACCTACAGCTGTTAAATATTCCTTCTCTGTGATGGTGAGTCTCTTATTTATATATTTTGACTAGCAGCAGTAAAAATCCCGTCCTTTAAAATTCCCTGCTACAGTAAGAAAGCTAAAAGGGAACCTTCTACAAAATGCAGCCTAAAATGCTGGAACTGAACATGTCTCCCATTGCTCTTCTCTTTCTTTATGCTTCCACAACCTTTATTTTTCAAATTTAAGCCAAACAAAACCCATAAACTTAAAGGAAACAAACCATTCTTACTTTTTAGCTGTGTCTGCACAGGGACTTATACAAAAAATGAATTTTGATAAAATGATTAAACCCATCCTGATTCCCTTCATGCAGTAAGGTTTCTGTTTAACCTGTGGTGCACGTTTGACCACATACAGCCCCTTTTTTCCCTTTACTTCTTTTTTTTTCCCCTTGCAGCATCTGTTCCTGCCTCCCATGAAGAAAACACAGGTCAGTTCAAGTTGCAAGCAGATTTTATAATGTGAAGAGAAAATGCTTAAGGAAGAGAGGCAGCTGGACAGAAAAAAAAATTAAAAAGGGAAAAATGGTTGTGCGGGTAGAAATGGAGAAGAAGAGCTCTATAACCACCAGGCAGGATCTATAATTACTAACATTACCAGCATTTATCACTGAGAAATACTCTTAATCTTCTCTTATCTGACAATTATTTTATTACACTAATAGGTTAGCTGCTTCATTCATATATTTCTCCTGACATTCTCACCTCAACCTGGTGAGTGCCAGTGAAAGGTAACAGAAATGGAATTGTAACCTATTGCTACTCTTAAGATATGGTCAAATGCTATTCCCAGAAAGACTGGAATATAGCCAAGACAGCACTTAAAACTGTTGTAGATTTCGAACAGGATAAAACCAGGGTTTTTCAAAATGCATATGAATATACTCCATACACCAGTTGTGTTCTGCTTCATATTTAACAATACTGATTAAAGAGCAACTTTTTGTCTCTTAAGAGAAGCCATACTGCATGAAAGGAGAATGGAATGGTCAAAGAAAATGCAAATCATGCAGCAAACATAAAAGCAAATGATTGTCCTTTCCAAAGCCCACACTAAGCTCAAACTCATAAACTCTTGGTAACACCCCTCTGTCTGCAAGAAGCTCTACATACAGGAGCAGTCTCATTGCAGTTGATGGGACAATTCATGCCAGCAAAAGCTGCAGATTCAGGCATTAGGCAACCAAAGCATGTGAGTCACTGGATTCTCTCCTGCCTGCTCGGAGGAAGAAGGAAACCCAGCACAGACATCACTGCAAAATACTGCAGTGACTTGTAACACTGAAAACCCACACATACATAAAGATTGCTGTGCCATCCCTCTTTGTGCATTTCAAACATCTAATTTCCAACCACAGCCTTCTTCAAAACTTTTATTTCCACTCTCACAATGTACACACATACTTTTTGTCTCTTTCCCATATACATCAAAATACTGTCAAGATTGCCATAATGTTATTTTCTCATACATAAAAAACCTAAGCCCATGGTGGCCAATTCTTTCATTTTCCATCTCAGAAAAGTAGGTGTGTTTAATTATCATGTTCACTTTAATTCCTACATGGCAAAAACGTCTTTGAAATAGCTTCAGAATAAAGAGAAATCATGATTGAGCTCGATGTAAATAATTTTTTAAAGCAGTAATTGGTAAAGTCTGATATGTTATTATTAACACACAAAATGTACATGTGCTTTCTGAAAGGGAAGGAATGGAAAAACCCTGGCAAAACCATCCAACTATATTAGTTTACCAAATATGAAAAACCTGTTTTGCCAAACACAGAAACTTCAATTATTTTCATAAATTATTTATGAAAAATTAGACTACAAATATAAAGCAGAGCATAAAAATGCTGCAAGCGAGGACACTAAATTAAAAAATGAGTTTGTTTCTATTCACTTGAATTACTCTTCCAAAACAAACTACTTAAAATATGAAACATGACAAGCAGCAGAAAATAAAGGTAATAGTTCTACTTCTATAATTTATACTTAAAAGAATAAAATATGAACATATGAAACTCACCAGCAAATGTACCATATGAACACATGAAACTCACCAGCAAACGTACAATCTGAAATGGGAAAGAGATTTGTTTGCTTATACTGATCATTAATGATGGAAATCTTTTTCTATTCCTTTTCCCAGTTTTAAAATATTTCTCCACTGATAGTACAGCAGGCATGTACTCCCTTTCATCAAAACATGTCTGTCCCCTTACCCCTTGAGGCAGGTGAGCATTAGTGAAAATAAATCTGATCATAGCATTTAACTCCCTTGGAGTCAATAGAAATTGTGACAATGTCAGTCACACCAAGAGACACAACCTCAACACACTGGTGTTTGCAACTTGGTAAGTAAATCCCACTCTGGGACCACTCTGGGACTAGTGGTGTGCTGGATACACCGTGGCCATATGGAGGTAACAGGGCCAGCCCCAAGCCCTGTGCAAAGATCAGTGAGGGTTCCACTATTCACAACATCAATTGACACAAGATTAACCAAACTGTTGCATTATATTATGATAAAAATATTGTATGTTATTAAAGGAAGGTGGAATTTCAATAAATTCAGCAGGTTTCAACAAAACACATTTATGCAAGGTTTTCATGAAAAAGCCAACTCTGTTTGAACTGGAAGTGACCCTAACAACAGAGAGCTGACCAGCCCCTCTGCTGCTTTTGTCCCTGCAGTGAGAAGTTCTTCAGTCAGGCCAGAGCTGCCCTAACCCAGTATCCAGTGTCTGGCAATGGTTATTAAGAGGTACTCAGTAAAATGTGACACTAACATATTTATACAGAAATTACTTTTCCAGGTACATTTATTCTGATTTCAGCAAGTGGTAGTTCAGACACTTTTTTTTTCATCTACAAACTGGTTTTAGCATTTAAAGCCAAAACCCCCAGGAGTAATAGGTGTTTCCAATTAATCCCCTGACACTAAATTTTACAGTTTAAGGGATTAAACATAATTTTGTGCTGTAAATTTTGAACTCACCCTAGTATATAATAGCTAAAAAAATGTGAACATAACAACATCAATACTGTGCATTCTCCCATAAACACTATTTCATTTTATACTTCTGATGCTTACTGTAGGTTCAGAATTACCACCAGAAGAGGGAAACGTCTGAAAAGTGGTCTGACATTCTGTGCTTCAGATTAACACTGCGCACTGCTATGACGTTAACTTTAATACCGAAGTGCCCTAGTTACAGTCACGCAGAAACACAAGCCTGCGATTCCTGGGAGCGATTGTTGGCAGCAAAATTTCTCTTCAAAAGAAGGGGTAAAAATTCCTAACACTATACACTGCATTCTGGTTTGTGAATGGCTGTAAATCCAAAACTTGTCCAGCACTTAGCATAGTTACAGCTGCTTCTCATCCCAACAGGGGTGCTATGAAGACCCACCTATCACTATGATAAACAAGAGAAAACAACTTAAAACAACAGTAGCAACTAGTGTGAATAGAAGGGAAACAAATTAACATAATGCAAAATAATGTTCTCAAACTTTAGCATATGTATTACAGCTCTTTTGGCCTGAGCGGAAACTGAGGCAGTGTAATCCATTGTGGTTCCCCAAAAGACGGGTTTTTTTTCTCTGAACTACAGGCCATAGACCCAAAAACTATTTTGGCCCAAAATCAGAGGGAAAAAAATGAAACGCTAAAAGCTGTACAATTATCTTGTGTTTCTTATATAGCTGATGAGTTTAATCATAAACAAGGAAGAGGATAAAATTTCCTCAGTACAGCTTTTGACGGCGTAAGTAATTTCCTGGTCGCACAGATGTCGTGCCCAAACTCCGGCAAGTGACTTAAAAGGCTCTCAGAAGCGATGAGCAGCTCTCGCTTCTGCACACAGGGCACACAATTACATCCAAGGGCTGGTAGGAGCACAGGCCTTGTGCTCGGGCTGTCCCCGGCCCCAGCGCACTGAGCGCCGCTCTCGCCCGAGCTCCCTCACCGCCGCCTCAGGCCCGGGGCTGCTGGCTTGCACAGAAACGGCAAAGCCCAGCGCCCGTTCCGGTGCCACCACCACCGCCTGGTGCCACAAACACCACCGTTGGCCCCGCCAGGCGCCCGGGCTCCCACATCTTCCTCCCGAGCCCCTCGCGTTCCCGCTCCCGCCGCCGTTTCACCCCGGCTGCCACCGCCCTCAGCCCGGTNTGTCGGGAGGCGCCGCCGGGGCCCCGCTCCCCGCAGCCCCCCCATGGAGCCGCTGTCCCCTCTCGGAGACGGCGCTGCGAGCTCCCATAAGCGCAGGACCACAGGATCAGTTAGGTTGGGAAAGACCGGCGAGATCATCGAGTCCAACTTATGACCGAACACCATCTTGTCAACTAAACCATGGCACTGAGTGCCACGTCCAGTCTTTCCTTAACCACCTCCTTGGGCAGTCTATTCCAATGTCTGATCACCCTTTCTGTGAAAAACTTCTTCCTAATGTCCAATCTAAACCTCCCCTGGCACAGCTTCACATTATCTCTTCTCCTCCTGTCACTTGTGAAAGAGACCAAGAAGAGATCTCACTACAGCCTCCTTTCAGGGAGTTGTAGAGAGGGGTAAGGTCTCCAATGAGCCTCCTTTCCTCCAGGCCAAACACTCCTAGCTCCCTCAGCTGCTCCGCACAGGACTAGTGCTTCAAACCCTTCACCAGGTTCATTGCTCTTCTCTGGCAAGTTCTGAGTTCCTGCTGTCCTGCCTGACCCCTGGTTGCCATCTCTGGTCCCAGAGCACACAGAGCGCTGACCAAGCTGAAGCGTTACTCAAAACATGTGTGCGCTGTGGTGGTGGTGGTGCAGCACTGCTATACTTCACCCTCTGGTTATTATTTTTTCCATAATTAATTTCTTAACTTTCTGTTCAGGTTCTCTGCTGAGCTAGTATTTTCACAAGACTGTGTGTGAGCAGCCCCATTGGGACCTTTCGCAGCTGGCAGAGCAGGGATTGCATTTTCCCCTGTGTAGCATTTTACATTCTCTATATTAAATTTGCTGGCTATTACCTGGTCCCATAATGTTGTCATGTGTTTATTCATGGTCAATAAACCCCTCAGCTGTAGCATACTGAATAGCCCAGTATCCTCAACAGACTGTGCCACCCCATCATCTGTGCCTTTCTCCAGACAACTCATGGATGGGCTGTAACACACAAGTATGGCTCCTGCTACTCATCCTGGCAAGAAGGGCTCCCCTGGGGCTTCTCTCTGCTAAGGCTATTTGTCTTCTCTACTTTCTGTGCTTTTAATTACTTCTGATACAAGAAATCCACCCATTATTCCTGTTTTTCAGCTCTCCTGGTGTGCTTACTGCTCTAGCTGCTTGCCTGCTAAAAATTTTAGCAGCTCATATCAAGACAACTTCCCTTTGTTACCTGCTTTAATTAAAAAATTCCATTGTGAAGCATAATTTCATGTCGAGTCTCATTCATATAGCAGATTTCTACATGTATTTGCCTTATATCTGTTGAAGCTATTTTTAAAAAGAATTTCTACTAATTTGCCTGGCATGGGCATCAGATTTAATAGTTCACAAGATCTTCTTTAAAAGTGGTAAAAATAGTAGGATGTAAATATATTTTCAGCATATTAAGATCACTTAGTCTCCCCTTCTAAAATGCTAATGGTTTCTCCATCATCTATGTATTCTTCCAGCTAGTGTGTCACTGTGTGGTTTCCTATGGGAGTCAGGCATCTGTGCAGACCTGAGAAGTTTAGATACTCCAGTGGATTTAAACTGTGGTCCTGTTCAGCCCTTGCCTCACAAGGGCTGTTTTGTGATTTCCCTGTGTATGGCCACAAAACTCATAGAGAGCCTCTCTGTCTCCAAGAAAGAAGTGTATTATACAATCACTGCCATCCTTTGTCTGATGGGCACCCAATGCACTCAGAGACTCTTCCAGCTTTTCTTGCTCTGATCTGTGTATTCCTAGAGGCAGATTTGTGTTGCTTTATGCTCACACATTGGTGTCTGCTTTTACACATGGCAAACTGATGCCTGAAGACTCTGGACAGCAGCACATGGAGTTATCCAGTTATCTTGGAGAGTTATCTCCAGTTATCTTGGAGAGTCAGTAGGTTAAAAAGGGAATCAGGCAAATCATAAATGGAGTATCTATTAATCACCAAGACACAGCTCTGGCTTAGGAAGTCCCAGTGCACTAAGAAAGAGCTGGTCTGTGCTTGCCCTGTTCATCCCTGAGGGCACTGACACAGACTACTCTCAGAAAAAGTGGTGATGGACTGCACAGATCTTTAGTTGGAGTAAATTATGTTGATAAGCGGTTATGTTACATGTATATTAAAATGAAGGCATGTTTCTTGCTGTACTGCTGCACTCTGTATGGGAGAAAGGCATCAGAGAAACCTGAACAAAGGTATGGCATATGTGTTGGTTTTGTTAAAGTTATCAGTCTCAGGCAAAGACTTCAAGTAATGTCTTATTGATGCTGCTATATGGATTTTGAAAGTGCAATCAGGCTGTTCTTAGTTTTGTAATATTTCACTTTAAAATACTACTCTTTTAGGTAGTCTTACTTACAAAACGTACATTCACCTGGTTCACTGCTTTTTGCTTATTTCCTTCTGTCTGACTTACTTATACATATTTACAGTTGCACAGTTATTGTCTGGAAGCACACAAAAAGTTATGTTATGTGATCTACACAAATATCATATTAAATAAACCTTTGATTATATGCACTTTTTAAACAGTGAAATCAGTATTTCTTGTCTGCTGAAAACCAATTTCATCTTCTGTGTTTCACTTGATCACTTTGCCTGGATCACTTCTGTCTTTCACTTCACAAATTATGTGCTGCTGTCTGAGCTGTGTTTTCCTTGGAAGACTGTATAGATATTTACTGAGTTTACCTTATCAGAGGAGAAGGAGCACCCTGGCAAGGTTTGCTTCTAAAGGAAACCCCCTTATGTGGTCCTTCCCACAACCCAACAGTAGAGAATTATTAATTTTATCACATTAATTTTTGATTGGTAAATACGTTTCTTCCACACCCATGAAACATAAAAAAAATAAACTGAGTCCAGAATGAAGTGAATATTCCATTTCTTTTCAAAGCTGATGGTTTGGTGATGCAAGCATAGCTCCTATTGATTCCAACATGAGATCTCTTCTCATGGGCTGGAGGCCAGAAGCATCATTGGGGGAGCTTTGGTTTTGTGGATCTGTTTTGTCCATGGTGTCCCATAATGCAGCACGTGCCTCCTGAACTACTTTCTTCCATGATTGTGTTCCTTGCAGCTTTCAGTGTCGCTCCAATAGGCTGAAAATAAGGACACTATTTGCTGGGAAATGTTTCCTGGCAAGGAAATGAAATGTTGGACTAGACTACCTATTAGAATATGGAGATTTCTTCATAAGAAATAGCATTTGCAGTTGTCAAGTCTTAAAGAACATTTGTCAGCTACTCAGATTCATTAATTAGACAATTAATTTCATTTACTTATTCTTTAAGAAGCTATGAGTTTAATGACCGAAGGTTTGTAAAAAAAGTTGTAGAGAGTTTAAATCTGCAACACACTTACATAAGCTGAAAAAATGTTCTGGGCATCAGATCTGAAGGGAAGGTAGTTTCCAGCACATGGTGGCAATGACTGGAAGTCGGAAAGTAGGCAGTAACCTATTTTTCTTGTTCTGCTATTCAAGAATCCTACATCTGTCACACCCAAGTGTGTGGTTCTGCACAACTTGTGCAAATTTTTATGTAGACCAGTATTTTGCAAAGATTGTGTTACTGAAATGTTGCTCTACTGAGTTAAAAATAATTCAAATTAAGTCACCTCTAGAACTGCAGATTGTCCTGATGCCTTAAATGGCTACTTAGAAACAGAGACTAGACAGGAATAAAGGAAAAAAGGTGGTATTTGTTTGAAAGGCTTTCATGTACACACTTTGGGTTCCAGAGGGTCCTGCCTCAGTGTATCCCAAAATGGACGCCCAGGTCACGAGTTCTTCACACTTTTATATCAGCATCAATTCACCAACCAGAACCCAGCCAGTGATGTGATTTCTCCTAAGCTTGCCCCTCTCTTCCCAAGGTGATGGTTTACAGTTCTTGGTCTGGGTATCCTTGGAGAGCAAGCTGGAGAGGTTTTGTTATGTCTATCTTAGCATAAGAGAACAGCACTTAACTAGCTACAGGAAACTTCAGAGTTACACTAGCAGTACAGGATTTGAAAAATAAAAAAGTTAAAATCTAAGGAATCAGTCCAAGGTGTTGTAATTACTGACTCTGCTTGTTCTTTTCTAAGACAAAACCATACATTATTTGTAGCAGATTTTCAATCATTATGTAATTTCTTTGTTTGGATTGAAACAAATCCTTTTTAGGTCTAGGTCCTGTATAATGTGAATCTAAAATCAATGAAATTTACAGGAAAAGATACCCCTTTCGGGGGGAGTGAGGGGCTGTGTTTGTGTGTGGGAAACTATATGTGAGACTTCTCTTACTTAGCTCTGGCTTTCTGAGGGACAGGCTACCTGAGACAGAGTTGGGGAGAGATAAAATATCTTAAAGACAATTCTACTGCCAAAGAAAATATGAGGTAGATCTGGACTTCTAGACAAAAAGCCAATACTTTTATCCTAAGTTAGACGTAGCTAATATCTCTCTTCTGTAGCTCTTGTGGCCTCACTGTACATGGATACATGTTAATTAATTAAATTTCAGCAGCACCTATAAAAATTTTCCGCACTGGGACAGGGGTAATATTCCTTTTGCTGTCTTTCTGTGCTGATCTCTACACCTGAGCTAGTCACTTTTCATATATCATAATAGCCACGGGCAAAGCACAGAAATGCATTTTGTGGGCTGTTCATCTGGTGTATGTTGGTTATATACTTTGGGTAGAAATGAATCACACCCCAGAAATCCTTTTTTCTTCCACTGATTTTCAAGGAAGCCTAGGGCAATTCTCACATGGTGCCGTTATTGCAGTTATTATAGTTATTATAGTGTGTACATTTAGCCAGATAAATCCCATCGAGAAAAACAATACAAGTGCAAAAAGTTGCTTAAGGAAAATAATACCACGGATCATGAGATAAAAGCCCACCGACGTCAATAGATGGCAGCATTGTAAATGGAAAAGCAGAGCCTTCTGTCTGAAACAGAGGTACAGGGGA
>VZTN01025330.1:200190-240378 GCA_013400515.1 Erpornis zantholeuca
TAGTGTAGAATAGTGTTGGAAAATCTCAAAATATTTTGTCATATCTAAATTAAATGTCTTTGTACAGAAACTGGTTTTATAACACTGGAAGCAAGTGCATTTTCATTGGAGAATTTACTAATTGCTGTTTCTGGGTCTCATTTTCTGGATTGTATTTGACCGAGACATTCTGAGGATACTTGAAGAATGGAAAAAAGTGAACTTTTAAAGAAACATAAAGGTATGTCACACTGCTGGGATGCCTCCTGTTGATCCTGTGTCCCTTTAAGCTTTCTGACACTTGAGTAATTCTGATATTGTTTCCTTGGTCTCTGATAAACTTCCTCTATGAAACCTTGGCACACTCCAGTTTTCTCCTTTGGAACTGGCTTTGGGCTCAGAGTGTCCAGAATCCTTTTTCTGCAGCAATGATATCTCCTTTGATTCAGGATCTATGTTCTGGCATGTAACTGTCTTCCTGCCTCCTCTCCTGAACTAATTTCTGTTTCTATACTTAGATCAACATGTTCTGTGTCAATTAAAACTTTTATTTGCCTTCTTAGATTACCCACATCCCCACTCAATATTTCCCTGCTTGGCTACTTCTCTCTTTAAATTCAGGTTTAGGAAAGCAGCTGAACAGTGTGTTAATGAACATTTTGGCCCTTGAAATATTCATGTGAACAGGGGATGAAAAAATTGTAATAATTGGAAGAGTTCTGACATTCTGTGGTTTTCATATTGACTCATTCTTTTGTGGGGATAGCCTGGAGATGGGGAGACAGGGAACTGGACTGGATGAATTGCTCTGGGAGCTCCTAACATTCTCCCTTCTGAAGGTTCAGTGGGCTTTTCCATCATGAGACTGTGTGTGAAATGTATTTATTGCATGCTGGCAGGTCTTCTTGCTGTGGTCTGAGGTGTGTGTGAGAAGTTGCTTAGGACACCTGATGCACATGCACAGTCCCACCACATAGCCAGAAGTGATGTCTGTGATGGTGCACACAGTGACCCTGGTAGAGGAAGGACCTTGGTAAAGTGCCTAAGATGCTGCATGTGTGGTTTTATGAGTGACAAAGTTAGCAGTGAATAGCTGCCCAATGTCTCCATAACAGGTTATATGCCACATGCTGGCAGAAAGATGGCGTCCCTGCTCAGCTATTAGCCCTGAATCACCATCCTTGAGAATCTCAGTACAAAATAAAAATGAAGAGATAAAACAACCAATGGTGAGAAAAGGAAAACTCTGTATGTGAAATGAAATTGCAGTCTTCATGAATTAAACACAGGGAATTCATAATATCAAACTATTTTCAAATTGTACCTACAGAGATCCCACAGATCATTGCATAACAATTTACAGCCAGTTGCACTGAAATAATAAATAGACACAAAGTTTTAATTTCCTGATCCTTTTATCCACAAAGAACTGAGCATTTAAATGATTACTGACATCATCCTTCATATGGTTTCTGCAGAGCAGTCAACAAAGAACTGATGACCTGACTACATCTATATTGAATTGGGCCAGCATTCAGTAGTGACCCTAACAACTATAAAGTCTATAAAAGGCATACAAGTGCATGTATTGCCTTTGCAAATGTTTGATGATAAATTGAGGTGGCATTAATTCCCAAATAATTAATTATGAATTGTTCATCCATTCTCTTAATTAAAAAGTTCTTCACAAGTTTTATCCTCCCTGTTTAGTATCCTATGATTTACTGCTGAAGCATCTCCCTGTTGAAAGAGAACTTGCTATTTCCAGAGAGACTCCTATAGAATGAATAATGAAGTACTTTTTATTAAATGACTGTGAAAATCAAAATCTCACTACCACTATTTCATGGAGGGTTTATCTTAGAAGAAAGGAGATGCACATGGGATTGAACCAGTGTGACAAGAAATCTTCAGCAGCAGAGATGATAATCTGCCTCTACAAAATGAGAGACATGCTGGTATGATAAATAATGCTTGCTTTGAAAAGCCAATGCAATATTTGCCCATTCAATTTCCCAGACTTGAATGTACACACGGTCTTACCAGACAAACCAGCTATTGCTCCACTTCAGTTATTTCTTATTACACTTATTGTATGCTGCACCCAGAGACAGCATCAAAGTGCCATACGCCCTATATAGACACCAGCTACACAAACCAGCCATGAATATGAGCACTGCCCTATTGTGGAAAAGGAGGCAGGTTGTTATTTGTACTGTAAGTAGCTGGAAGGTGTTCAAATGCTGCTGTAATGGATGCAATATGACATAAGTAGATAGATCCAGAGGTAGTTCCAGAGATTTATTCCTGAGAACATAATTCCAGTCTACACATCAGCATTCTGTGATACACTTTAAAAAAAGGAAAAAAGCTTCTGCACTTGCATTGTTATTTTACAGTTTTATGGGGACCTTATAAAACTCCTTAGTCAAGATTTTTTTTTTTTGCTGTATTTAGAATACTATTCCTAGGAAGTAACAATTTATGAGAGTACAAACAGTGAAAATCCTCTCAGAATATTTCTGGCTGGCTTAGCTTGTACAGAATTACCAAGGCTTATTTTATTACTATTGATTTAATAGTATTAGGTTTTCAGAAGATATTTTCATGAATGAATGCAACCATATTTCTAGGTTTTGTCCTTTTTCAGAACAGCTAGGACCTGTTCTTGCTTTGAACAATATGGAGGCCATGCTCTCACAGCCTAAAATTATGGCAGTTTCCATAGCATCTTTGCTGTAGTACATTAATCCTCAGGTAAGGTAGGATTTTTCCAGCTTGGTAGCTGCAGTTACTCTGAGCTGATGTCATTTACTGTCCCTGTTTCAGAAGTTGTATGGGTGAGCCAGCCCTGAGGATAGGCCAGGAGAAAGCAAGAGGAGCAGCCTGTTTATTTGCAAGTGTGAGCATGAGAGGAGGAAAACGCAACAGTGTGACAGCATATTTGTAAGGCAGCAGTAGGAGATGGCAACTGTTGGTGCTGTGTGCCAAGGTCTGTTATCTGAGTATGAGATGATCCTCAGAACAGTTTGTCCTACCACATGCAGCTGCTTGCTCGGAAATAAATAAATTTTGATGTATCAGTCTAGTTCCAGCCCCGTGGGCTGTTAACGGGATACAGCCTGCACTACGTACTTTCATTATCTTTGTATCCAGGAGTTTCAGGGGCTGTGTGGCCTAAGGGTACCTCTGATCACTTTGCTGACTAGAAGAAAGACTGCCACTTTGACATCCTTTCATGCCATTACAAGAGATTGGGGGCAGCTGCAGTGGAGATGGGGCAGTTATGATCACTATGATGATCACACTCACTGTGCTGAGCAGTGATAATGCACAGGGCTGCTCCCTCCAGGCCATCAATCCAGCCTGGATTGTGGATGTGGGCAGTCCTACTGCTTCCAAAGGACCTTTTACTGCTCTCAAAGGGCCCCTGGCCATTGTTTCTGGAAACAGTGGGATGTGAAAGTGGTCAAGGGACACTCACATCTTGTTGTGTGAGGTGGTTCCAAGTGAGGCAGTGCTTCTGCTAGAGCATCTCCTGTGGTCACAATATGGAGGCCCCAAAGCTGAGTTTCAAAAGCAGAATTCTAGGGTGCTGCTCTGACTTCCCTGTAGGCAGGTTCTTCCATAAATTGCAGCATGCCTTTCTAGGTGAAAAAGTGCTGTACAGGTTTTGTAACACCTTCCCAGAATTCCTTAAACTTTTCCAATAAAAGTGCTGGTAAAACCAGAAAACCTACATGCAAATCATTGTATCATAAAGTTTTAAGAGATTAATTTCTTCCCCTTTCACTCCTTTCCTCTCATTTTTCTCGTTGCTATTCTCATTGCTCTAGAATTTACAGTATTTTTCATTTTGAAGTAGAATGCTCTGCCTTTTCTTGGCATCTAAATACTATTCAAAATTCATTGTGTTACATTGTCTGGGCATTGCTCCTAAGACATTAGATTTTTCAAACTCTCAAGACATGTAGCCTTCAAATTTTTTAGTTTAGATTAATTTTGTCTCATTATATCTTCCTAGAATAGATTTAACTAAGATCACAATGTCTTCATTATCTTGTAATGATTATAGGAGTCTTTCCTTAGCACATTAATACAAGTAACACTCTTTGACACATTTATAAGAGTTATCAACTAATGAGATACAGTTTTCACGTGTGTACAACCGGGCCACATTTCATCAACATTCATTAAACAAGAAAAATAGAAGGAGTCCAAATCTGATGCACAGCCAGAATTTTTTCTCTTAATATTTCCTCCCTCTGCTACTTCAGGAATTTTGATGACAGAGCTTGGAAGATAATAATATAAAGTATATTAAAGGGTAAAACTTTAAAAAATAATTGTGAGTACCAGTTCTATTTAAAATGTTGAGAGTGTGAGTGGGGCTTTGAGGGTCATCACAGGTGTAGGGTGGTGGTGGCAAGGGCACATTTCTGCTGGGGGGATGCTGGTGCAGCTGGTAGGGCACACCAGGAATGGAAGCAGGAAGGGATAAGCTCCAGTGATATCTGGAAAAGAGTGTTTTTTTGAGTCATCTGGATAGATGTAGAGGGAGCTGGCTAAAAAGTGAGAAGATATTAAGACCTGGGTGAGGCAAAGTGCCAGGAACTCCTCCAGGAAACTGCAGTCCTGCCAGAGATGCAGAGAGTTGGGATGGACAAGGTTGGCATGGCTTGAACTGTAAGGATTTGTTTGGAAAAAAAGAGATAATAGTTTCTATATTTGAGAGGGCAGGGAGGGACCAGCAGTTTGGAGGGGCAGAAACATAAACCTGAATAAAGGTAACTATATTTATAAAGAAGGTGGAAGCAGGAAGGTAGACAAGCTAACACAATAAAAGGGGAAGGGGACCCTGATATAAATACTGCATAACTTTGGAAATGCAGTGGTCTCCTCTTTAAAGTTGCTGTAGCTGCAAAAATAATAGTATGCTAGATTTTATCAAATATTTTTTAATAAAAATTTTGACAACTGAATTTCAGAGGTTTAATTTCTTTAAAGTGGGAATCTCACTGCTATTTTTTTTTTACTTTTCTAAACTGTCTAGTCCTTGTGTAGGCTACTGTAGGTCAAAGACAAAGTACCTTTCAACTCACACTGACAAGAGAAGATTTTCAGCTCTGATGGTCATTCAAACAAATTATTTTATGACCCTACAACAAGAATGGTCATAAAATATTCCGTCTGTTCACAGCTGTTTCCTTGACCATGAACAACAGAGCTTTCATGATCATGTTCCAAAACATCACAAACAAGCTGCACATGGAGCTACAAGAAATAATGACATCAAAGAAGGAAAGCTGTAAAAAAAATCTTTATTTTTCAAAGCCTTATTATATTTAACCTGCTGTTCAAGTGCTTGAAAATTGTGTGATAAATAGCTAGTGTTTAAATACCCTCAAACTAAACCTTTTCTGAGAAGTGCGTCAATGTGTGTTCCTACATCAAATTCAAGGACTCTCACAAACAGACAAAAAACCCAAAATGATTCTGCACCTAACTACTTGGGGGGAAAAGTTTCACAAAATATCTGTGGGAGCAGATTCTACTCTGGGTAAAGACGAAGAAGACATTGATGCAATTATCATTTGATTTTCTCTGTGTTCCACCTTGTGTTTTTGAAAAAGTTTCTTTGCAACTGAGATATTACTGGGGCAGAATTGATAAAGTCTGACTATTTCAAAGCATACAGTCATGGGGAATTTCTGTCACAGAAGTTTTTGTGGGTGTTTTTTGGTTTTTGTGTTTTTTGATTTTTATGTTTTTTTCTAGTACAGGCATTTCAGACTAAAACGGCATGATTCCTTTTTGTGGATTAAAAAACCCGTTGCAATCAATTAAATGATTACAGTTCCTGGCAAGAACATGCTGGTAGGTTTTTTTGTTTCAATCAGGCATAATCAGGCATTGCAGCAAACACTAGCAAGATAATCTGCTGCAGAGCAGCGAAACAAAGCAGAAATCATCCCCATCAGAATATTGTGCAACACAACCTGTTTTATTGGCACTACCTATAGCAGTGGTTGCGGCATATTTAGAAGGGCAAATGAGAAGCTGAGCTATGTTTGATATCAAGTGTTGGAATACCTGGGTTATTTCCAAACGCTGCAAAGCAGGGGAATTGCTCTGAGTATGGTCTGTCAGTGTCTGGGTTTTACTTTTGTTTATAGTGATTATTTAAAAAAAAAAAAAAGAAAAACAAACTCCATTTTCTCCAGGTAAACACATCATTGGTTCTGAAGAGCTCAAATTTTCCACCCAAGCAGGCGATTTTCTTAATAAATATTTGATTTACTTTGGCAAACGTCAACATTTAAATGGTAATCCCTCCACATCTATAAAAAGCACAGCAACTCATGGCTTGTTTTTCTCCTATGTCCCCTCCTGGACCTATCCTACTTTTTTCCTCTGTTCTTGCCTTGCTTCTCTTAGTAATAACTTCTGTAACTTCTAGCTCCTCAGAAAATCAGGCTTAATCCACAGACATTTCTCTCTGCTCTTTAAAGAGGGAGTAGAGGCCATGGTCAGTACAATATACAGCATCTCCTGAGCAAACTGCCTTGACTGCAAACTGTCCCCTGGAGCATGGAGGCATTTGAGAGAAGAGATGCTGATGAAAACAGCACAGCTGAGTGCTTCCTTGGAAGTGGGAACATTGAAAACTGGCTGATCAGTCTGGTAGGGAATAAGGTTAATGTCCCCAAGGGCATCAGTCCCCACTCTTTTGTGGTGTCATTTACACAGGGTGGAGAAGAGTGTAGAATACTGAGGAGCTGACTTTCTCCCTACTAATACTGGTGAATATGAGAGAATCAGACCTTTATTACTTTATCTCATTAGATAAACAATTGTGCTCCGCACCATCTTTTGCTATGCTTTCTGGTGATAATTACAGTAAGAAGAAGGTGATGGAAAACTTTGCCTGAAGCATTTTTCTCCCTTTCTTTTTTCTTCCTTCTTTTTATTTAGCACCTTTCTACAAACACTGACTATTGCATGGTGAATTTTAAACAGCCAAAGAAAGGCTTTTTTAGCATAGGAAATATCAATAGAACAGTATTTATGTAGCAGGATAACATATGTCTGTTCTATAAACATTCAACCAAGGGTCCTGTCTGCATGTGGAAGAGAAGTAGGTGGAGTTCAAAAATCAAAAAAGATTCTCTGAAGACTGCAGAGAACAGCTTCTTGAAATCCAAGGAGAGTTTTCTCCCCAGCTCTGAACAACAACTGTAAGAGTGGTAGTAACCCTAATAAAATATTTCTAAAATGCAATTTGAGAGAGAATGTGAGGAGCCGGTTTTTACCCACTGTGCATTTTTTAATAGCATTTCACTTCTCCCATGGGCACAGAAGTAAGTAATTCTCTTTCTTTCTTGGTGTTGGATTTCATTTTGTGTACTCCCTAAAGAGAGGGTTCAATTTTATCTTAATAAAATTTTGACTTGAGGACTCCATATGGAGTCCAAAGTACTTAGTGTTCTCAAGAGCTGATCTGAAATAAACGAAATGAAATAAATATGACCATGCAAATAGTCTCATGACACATTCAGCTGACATTTTTTCTGGTTTTGATTTAATTTCTTGTAAAAATTCTGACCATACACCCAGAACTCAGCACTGCAATAAATGCCAGTATCTTGCACTCTCAAACAGTGCCTTGGGGCAGAAACTCATCCCCTCTTGCTGTCTTTCTTCAGGTGCAGAAATGAGGCCGGGTACAACTCTTACAACTGGAGCAATAGAGATGGAGCATTTCAGCTAACACTATCCAAAAGTTTGCAGTTATGGTTCAAAAGTCAGCAGGGATAATCAGCTGGCACACAGCAGCTTGAATTAGAGAGGAGGATGGATTCAGTGGCCCAGGTCACGCAGCAACAACACAAGGCAGCACTCACAGGCAGTTCCCATTAACTGATGTAGATGTAGCTGGAAGCACTATCCATCTCTGAACTATACCAGAGATCACTAACAATTTAACTGGGCAAAGAATGGAGCCTAGCAGTGTTAAACCTGAAATGTGCCTTGGTAAGAATAGGTATGGCCTTTCTGATTTTCTGCTCTCCACCATTAAATGCCTCATCAGTTACGTGTTGGATTTATTTGGTCATGCTCTACTTCTAAACTCAGAAACTTCCTGCTCTGTTTCTTATCCCATAGACATAGGCCTTTTTCTTGTGCACCCTAACCCGTGTTCACCTGTTCCCTTTCTACTTTGACAACTTCTTTAGCAATTTTTGAAGTAAGAAAATAATCATTTTCCCACATCCCTTAAAGTATTTCCGTGACCCATGGATAGAGCTGAACTCTGCTCTTCATTCACCAGCAGTTGTCTGGTTCTCAGTATATAAGGATGCTGCAAAACTCATATTTTTCCTTTCTTCTCTAGTGCCAGTAAAGGGGAGGCTGGAAAAGGCAGAAACATATCTTTTATTTAGGCTAACACTTTTTAATGCTGATTAGACTCATCCAGAGGGAAAGACAAGTTTCCTTTTAGGACTTTAAATAAATAATGGCACGCAATGGCCCAGCCCATCAGCGTTAAACACACTTTCATAGAGGGTCGTGAGCTCCATACTGGCCTCATTAAAGCTGTGAAAACCCCATCAATGGGTATGTTTCTGTGTAATGATTTTATTGAATTTCCTTATTGCTGGAGCTTGCCATTATGCCAGTGATTTTCATGCTGACTTCCTAAACTCACAGAGGTTTTGCTCAAGTCTAAATAGTGCAAAATTTGTTTTATCAGTGTGTAGTCTGCTGGCAACATAGAAGACCTGAATAAGCAAGCAATTATTTGGAGGGCTGGGGGAATTTTCTTAGTTTTGTCTTTTTACTTAAGGATTTAATTTTTCACTGTTTTTTTTTTTTCTTTATTTTGAACAGAATAGACTTTCCAACCTGTAACAGTAGCCTTAGGAAACTCCTGGCATATAAACAGGAGAAGCTTGGAGTCATTAGTATGTACTAGATAAAGCTGGACTTAATTTTGCCAAAAAAAGGGTGCATGTGACAAAAAGCTGAGTGACACCAAAGTGTTAAGCTCTAATCTGACATTGTTCTGGGAAGGCACAAATTATTCAAGACACAATAACTTCCACATTAACGTGGGATTGTGGTTGAGAATTTAAACACCACAAAGCCAGAGGAATTCCCACAACAATCAAATTTCAGACCTCTGTGGCACTGAAAATTAATATTGGTCTGGGCAATGTTTTTCTGTGATGAACCCATTAAAAGCTTGGATGAGGAAAGACAGCTGTGATGAGGAATAATTGAAAGACTTGGTGGTTACTTGTGAGCAGCCAGAGATCATAACAGACACAGGACACTGACACTGAGGTGTATGTCTTGGCATGAAGTATGCATCAATGAGGGTGTGATCCCCAGCAATATGGTGATTCATGCCTCAGCTGGGAATGGCTGAAGAGGCAAATCAGTGAGCCTACAGACGAAACAGAATTCACAATATTTTATGTCTTGGAGTATGAGCTGTGCATTTCAGCTGACTCTGTAATGACCAGATTTTCACCTTAGCTCAGCTCAGCTGCTGCAAGACAGCTTTGAACACTAGTGATGCCTTATAGGATGGAGGAATAAATAGCAATTGCCAATCATATTACACTTATGAATTAATGTTCAAATGTAATTTTCTCTATTTACCACCTCTCTAATTTGAATGGCATGATTTTAGAAGCTATAGCCTTCTCTCTGCAGTAGACTTGCTATTTTTTGAGGGCAAAGCAACTTGTGCCACTAAGCAGGTGTACAGCTAAATTTTGTATCATCTTGATTTTTCTTCCTGACTTCTGGTTCTTGTCCTTGATACAGTGAATTTTATTTATGGTGCCTAGAAATCATTGAGTCCACAAATGATTATTGCCAGATCTGTGGAATGTCTGTACTTGACAAGCAGGCATTTATGACATCTGGGCATTTGGGAATTTTTGTATTTGGTGATGAGGCTGAAGCCAAGCAAGTAACTTCCTAGGAGAGAACATACCCTATGGCTGAAAACCATCCAATCCTATGAAACATAGATGTTGGATACCGACACAGATGTTCTGATTTTTTTTCTGAAAAAAACCCAACTATGCAGGGGAATAAAGTGATATTTCATGGGAAGATATAAATATGAAGACAAGTCCTAGAAAAGATGCAGTAAGTGAATGTAAGAGGACTGACACAGAACAGATAATATAATGTCACATTTTGCATACCTTACTCTTGAAGAAAAGGGCTGTAAGTTCCATAGTCTTCTCTTTCTGTCATGCTGACAGCAATTTGAAAAATGTTTGTGACTTCATTAAATGAGCAGAATACTGCTAAAGCTTAATAAAATTAGGTGTTAATCCACATTCTGTACTTGAGAGTGATGGTATAAGGTTGGACTATCCACTGATTCCAGTTAAATTTTTCTATATTTGTGTATACTAACAGAGTACAATTCACTTGGATATTTACAGGCTATTATTTGGCATTTTAGCTTTAGCGTGACTTGTAACTATGAATGAAATATATTTGTACATTTTACAAATTTTTAATGTACAATGCCAGTACGTTGCACTGAATAAGATTAGCAATACTGGGAAAAGCAAATGAAAGTCACAAAATGAAACAAATTAAATCAAAAAGTAGAAAGATGGGATTGCAGATGCCACAAGAGTTGTGGTTGTTCTGCATTTATATTACATTTATTCCTGCTTAAAAATGGAAGCAGAGGAAGTAGAAATTGAGTTTAACTGATTGCTTTACATCATTCCAGCTCTTGATGAGATTTTTACTGCAACACTATATTTTATCAAGGCCCAGCATTAAATTCTTTTATTCCATTCTGGAGGATGGGGTCAAGGTTTTCTTGAAGTGTCAGGTGCTTTAAAGAATGCAGCCCAGAAAGTCTGAAAGTAACTTCGAATTGCTATTTTTTGGAATGAGTAAGAATTCATTTTATATATATTACTTATATATAAATATTTATAATGAACTCAATAGTTTATAACATATGACATAATGTTTAATCTACATATTATATATTGTATAAACATATAGCACATATATTTGTATTTTGTGGTGTGTATATATAGCTGTAGACACATATATGTTATAGGATGTATCAAAACAAAGTTTCATTGTGCTGTGAGCAGTGCATCAGCTCCTGGTTTGCAGCAGGGGATGTGATGTTGTCTACTTCACTTACATAACTAATTGCTTGGGGAAATGTACCCACTGTGCTGCTGTGGTATGTGGGATGGTGTGAAAACGGGCTCTGCTAGACAACCTCTAAAGAGGTAACAAATAGCACATGGCTGGGAAAAGAGAGCAATGGGCTCAGTTCCCCGGTGACTCCGTGTTTGGGGCCGCAAGGCATCAGGTCTGGCTCAGCCTGAGCCGGGCTTGGCTCTGCCAGGACACACAGGAAGGAGACACATTGGTGATGTGGCCCCAGAGGAGAGAACTCCTCTGCCTGAGCGCACAGAGGCAACAAACAATGCAAAACTTCCAGAGAAACACCTGCTGGGAGTGCATGTTCTCCTCTCCTTCAGACAATTGTCTATTCAGCTACGCACTAGCAGTCCCCAGGAAACTTTCAGGATTATTTCTTCATTGCTAAGGGCCTTCGTGGCCCCAGGGGGACATTGGCATCCTCTTAGTGCTTTGAATCATTCTTCAGGAGCCTTCTTTCAGGCCTGGCTCTTTCCACTGGCTAAGTAGCCCTAATCTGGGTACTCTGAGTTGTGTTAATAATGATGCTTGCTGTGAACAGGCATCCAGTTTTGAGATGTTCAGGACTCGTGTTAGGCAAGTAAAGTAGGCAGTCTGAATAGATGCCATTGTACCAGAGGACTGAAGGGACAGCAAGTGCCAAGTTTAAGATTATATTCTACAAACAGGAAGCTTATTTCTGCTCTCTAACTCAGCAAGCCAATTGAAAGCCTATCCCTTGAGCTAAAAGTGAACCAGTTCTACTTATTTCTAATTCCAAGTCCAAGTTCAGAAGGGAAGTAATTTGCTTTGGACTTGGATTTGGAGATGGGAAAACTGACATGCTGCATCTGGATGTTTACTTTACATATTTGTCATTTTATTTACGAAAAATCCTGGAATCTGAACAACCAGTTAGTGAATTTCTTGCAAAACTTGCTTTAAATTTTGTATGTATTTTATCTAAGTACTGAAGTATGGATTTCAGCACGTTCCTTTTTCCATTTTCATTGCTTTGATTTATTCTGTAAAATTTGTCTGCCTGTCCTGTAAAATCATGTGCTTGGAAATGGTTTATATGCATGCTTTCAGTGTTAACCTTTTGTTTTCTATTTTGCATGCTTATGACTGTCAATGCACATTGTGAAAATAAACCTTTCTTCAAAAGGATCTGTCCTTTTTCCATCCACAGTGTATGTATGACACTTCTGGGAAAGAGGAATGGACAAGGAGGGAAATTAAATTGGAGCACACAATAATAAAGCTACTTAAACTCCTTTCCCTTCCTCAGCAGGCTGAGTCAATTTAGCCAAACACTGGAGAACCATTAAGAGGGGTCACATGCTTTTGAATAAACCTGGCCTTCTTCAACTCTTCCTCTCAGTGCTGCAAGGCATCTACTATGGCATGTGGGGAGCTCAGCACTGAATCCAGTTCTGCACAGAAGCATCCAGTGTGGAGCTGACAGCTTCAGGCTTTCTTAACCTTTTTTACCCTTGCTTTTAGGTACAAAAACTGCAGTCTTTTCTCTCCTATTCAGAACTGTCCAAGCCTTTCTGGTCCCAAAAGCTTTGTATTGCTTCCCATGGACAACCATGTCTTTATTCTTGTGCAAATGATGCAGCTGGGATTATCTGCCCTGTCTCTTTGCAGGTGATGTAGACACATGCTTCAAAGGTGGGTTGGCAGGAGAGTTGTCCAAAAACACCTGACACTTTAAACAGGAAGGTGAGAGGACATTCACTGTGGCTTCTGGACAGCTACGTCTTTATTGAAAAGAATAAAAAATTGAAAGAATAATGGTACTGGTGTAAGCCATTTTTCTGCTGGTGCAGAAAATTCCTCATTTACACAGGCATGTTACCACTGTGATATGTTACTATAACTGTGCTACGAGAAGGCAGCTGCTATCCAGGAAAAACTTTACCACCTTGAGCTGAGGGTTTGGTGAATGGGACTCACAACTGAATTTGGATGCCTGAATGGAAAGCTAGTTAAGGCAGAAAAACTTTAAAAGGCAAATCAGGCTTCTGACATACAAGAAATGATTTCCAAATGGAAAAACAGTCTATTTTTTTTAATGGTTCACTGTAAAATCAAACCTTAGTAACTTTCTTGCTTAACTTTCTGGACCTTTGGAATCCATTCAATGAACTGTTGCAAGAGAGTTTTAGGTGAAATAGGTTCCACTGTGGAATCGATAGCTGGACATTGTATTGTTTGCTTTCTATGCAATAATTAATAATTGTCCTGTGGTTATTCTACTGTTCTGCTGCCTTTCTAATTTGCTGTTGTGGGAACACAAAATTAATTGTCCAGTGTGTCACTCAATATACAGCAAAAGTTTTGACATGACTTCTATTGGAAAGACAATTACCTCTGCAGCAGAAAAAAAAAAAAAAAAAGATATGTAGATGTCATGGCCTTTTTTCAGAAAAAGCAGCTTAATGACACAGGACATATACATAAAAAAGTAATAAGTCTATTTCACAGCCCTGTTGTACATTGGACTTCTCATATTTGTGAATTCTTACTCCCGAGGAGCTTTTGTCTATGTGTGGGCGTGTGTGTGTGGGTGTGTGTGAGAATCAAAGGAACATGGTGTCCTTTGCTTTAATAGTTTATTTTATGTTATTGCTCTGTGTTTTCCAGTCCCTCTAGCCAATCTGCATTTATGAACTGAAGAGAATAGGAGCCAGGGGCCTAATATTACAGTAAATTAGGTCCTGAATTCCTACTCAAGCAATTTAGTTTTGAATTTAGCCTTTATTCTAACTACTTAATGTACAAAGATATCACATTGGGAGTTAAAGGGTTTGCCTCTTTCCTCAGCAACAAGAAAATGGTAGTCAAGGAGTGAAGAAGAATGCTTCCCTTTTAAACTGTTTGTTCTGGGCTTTTGGGATGTGTCTCAGATCTTTATAGGGTCTGCCTCAGACTTTCAATAGTCCAGTTCCTAGAGCTACTGGGATCTTTAATTCTGAGTAGAGAGGGAGCAGAATGATTTCTATCCATAGAGAGGAAGAAACAGTGTCTGTGCTTTTCTCCAGATTCATTTGGAGCAAGAGACTGTTTATGTTACCAATCTAAAAAAAAAATTATTCTTTAATAATTTTATTTTCTATAGCTGCTAAAAGCAAACTGGGTTAGCAGAGAGGAAATTCATGTAGTTTACCTTTTCCTGTTTCACAGTTTATGAGACACTTACTCTGTGTTGGTAATATGATCAGATTAGACTGCTTCTTCTGTTCCCTTTTCAGCAAATGTAATAAGATGTTTATGGGCCTGTGTTTATTCAGATTCCTGTTTTAAGGAAAACTGTGCTCTGGTGTGACTGAGAGGGATTGAACCAATCTAAATAATTGCCTCCTCTTTTTATACTATAACTATTGTAATATTAACTCTATCAAAAATTCACTACTTTTGATTTTTCAGTGGCATTGTACATTCAGATTAAAATTTTCACAATAAATTGTCATGGTTATTTCATATAAAAAAATCACCCTCCCATTCTTACTGCTAGAGACCATGTCAGCAGGATTTTTAATTGTATGAGACTTTCAGGAATTGCAGTAATATGTTTCTCCTGGGATGATCAATGAGATTGGTTGAAAAGATAGTGTGGTCCCATGAAATGGCAGAAACTTCCAGATGCACTCTCAGCAGCACAGTCCTAAACTGAAAACTAACTGCTTAGATGAGAGCAGTGCTCTTGCCTCAACTGAATGCAGGTATGCCAGCTAACAAATTCCCAGGATCTGTCCCAGGAAATCATCCTGGGACTGCAGAGAATGGCTTGAGCACTTGTATGTTTGGACTTTTGCATCTTTCCAATTGACTTACCTTGGTGTTGTTCTGTTCCAGTGGTTGGGACATCAGGGAGGTGAAATCACCTCTACACGAAATATTCAGGACACAGACACCTACATCCATAATGCCTTTATAACTTCCACAGGCTTGAATGCAGCCTAGATCCAACACATGGGGTAATACTCATTTACTAAGTGTCACTGGATTGTTTCATTTGCTAGTTATTTCAGCCCAGACAAGCCAATTTGTCCACAGATGTCAGCGGCCTCAGACTGATGCCTTAGGTTTTAACTTTTATATTTTTCAAATCCTGTACTGCTAGTGTAACACTGAAGTTTCCTGTAGCTTGTTAAGTGCTGTTCTCTTACACTAAGATAGACATAACAAAGCCTCTCTAGCTTGCTCTCCAAGAACACCCAGACCAAGAACTGTAAACCATCACCTTGGGAAGAGAGGGCAAGCTTGGGGAAATTCCATCATTGGCTGGGTTCTGGTTGGTGAATTTATGCTGATATCAAAGTGTGAAGAACTCGTTTCCTGTTGTCCATTTTGAGATCCAGTGAGGCAGAACCCTCTGGAGCCCAAAATGTACATCTGAAAGCCTTTCAAATAAATACCAGCTTTTTCCTTTATTCCTGTCTAGTCTCTGTTTCTAGGTAGCCATTTAAGGCATCGAGACCAGCCCAATATTTTGCAGACAGATTATCTAAGGTCATGGCTGTATTACTGTTTTCAGAAATACTTCCTATATCCTGGATCCAGATGAATCCTCAGACCCCATCCCACATGACATGGTGGCAAGTTTGCATCAGTTCCTCCACACTTAAACTTTTTAATCCTTCTGTGGAGGTATGCCAGACTCTGAAGGCTAAGCTGTAACCTAAACAGCTGTAACTTATGAACGCAGATGAATAAGAATGAGGAAAAAGTCCAAACAAAGGTTTATTCCACCATTCATTGGAGAAAGATAAAGGCTATTTCTGAGACAAGTGGCTGAAGACACATACTTACCTAGCATGGAATCCATGCTGCCTGTGCCAGATGATTGTTGGCAGTGAAGACTTCTGGAGGGCAGACTTTTCTAGCAGGAGGTTTGAGTCAAACTGTCCAGGGTGTCATGGATGTGAGGCTGGGGTCAGTGATGAGTGGTGGGGGTCAGCCCTCAGTGGTGACCAGGAGCTTGGAATGCCAATCTTAACTGGATTGTTGACAGAGTTGAGGCCCATGGCATGTGCCTCATCTGTGGAGGCTCTAACAGCAAGAGCATTGTGAGGCAAATGAGGAATGGCTGTTGAATTCCTCAGGGCTGCCTGTTTCCTTCCAGACAAACAGAGGGATGCAGTCGTGACTTGGTAGTAGGTTTTTTGAGAAATTTCAGAGAAAGGCTGGAGAAATGCAAGTTGTTTTTAACTTGTCTTGAAATCCATTGCTAAGAAGAGTTCTGTAGCTTCCAAGGAGAAAGCTTGGATAAAAGAATATAAATATGCTTTCCTTGACCAATGAAATGTCTTCCTCTCTGTCTTGTTGTAGATTCCTGGCTGGGACACAGTCAGACACACAGACACACATAGACAGACGATGTCGCCAACCTAACGTGGCTGGAGAGAGAAAGATTTGTTCTGTTTTCTTGATATTAATTATAAAGCCTTCTGATTTCTGATCCTCAATCAATGAACATGAGTAGTTTGTGGAAAGGCCCTGGAAAACCAGGGCTGCCTCCTTTCTACAGAGGGACAGACACAAAAGAGTTGCATCTCGAATCTCACATTGGGAACTTTTCTATGCATGGCTGCCTTGCATCTCTTTTTATATTTTTTTATGTAATTTAAATGTTTGTGGTTTAGCTCATTACAATTCTTAAAAGAAGACTCTTGAAGAAAAAGTTGGGTTTTATCCAGTGACCTACAAAAAGTAATTGCTCTCTTTCCAGACATTCATTAAAAATTAATGATCAGAGTAGTCCAGAAACAAAACTATCCTATTAAAAAGTAGATAATTTTTGAAAAATGCATACCACAGATACTTATAATGCTACTCAGGAGGAAAAAAAAGCTACCTGTTTTGAGAGCTGTACTAAGAAAAGTAAATTGCAGTAAACAATGTCCCTCCTGTAAGCCTGCTTCTGTTTTTTTGCTGCAGTACACAAAGGTCCCAGCAGCTCCTTCCCTGCTCCTTGACAAGCCTCTGCCATCTGGAAAAGTGGTCCCAAGCTCCCTTGGACACACTGCCTGCTTGGGGACAGCTGTTCCCTCCTGGTGGCTGCTGACTGCACCCTGGCAAAGGGCACATGTCCCAGGCTTGAGCTGAGCTTTGCTTCTCAGCAGATAAGGATTGATACCCTGTAGAAATCAAAAGCCAGATACCAAAGCTTTTGTTTATGCTGGAGTAAGCCCCAGCAGCACAGCAGGGCATGGAGGCGCTCGGTCTCCATGCACGGACAGCTTTGCCTCCAGCCCCTGGGCACAGGCCCTGGCTGCTGCATCTAGAGAACCACCCACCCCTGGTCCCTCCTCCAGTGCCCCAGCAGGCTACAGCAGCATCTTCCAGCCCTCCATGAACTTTGGACCAAGGAAAGGTGTCTCGTTTTCCTGCATGGCCCCCAGGGGAGGGGCACGGTGCTGCTGGAAAGCAGCAGCTTTGCTACCAGCGTGAGCCCTGGCTGGCTCTGCATCCAGCGGGTTCCCTCTGGCCCCTGGTGAAGCCCTGCATATGCTGTGGCACACTCCTGCACCCCTGCTGCAGGAGCACAGCACTCCAAGGCCATCTGTGCTTTCTCTTCTGTTGAGGGATCAGCAGCTGGCCGTGTCAGCTGTGTCTGCTCTAATAAATTAGGCAGTGCCAGGGCACATCCCTGGACTTGATTATTTATTTTGTTAAATTATTGAAATGCCCTTTGGCTTGCTTTTTGCCAAGTAGTGCTCTCCCAAATGATTCTCAGGCACAGTCCAAGAAGCTAGCTTAGGCCAGGGACTGCTCTCAAGTGTGGTGTAGCTGCAGCCACCCTATTTTACAGAGTAAAAGAGTTTAGTAATATGGGTACAGGCTGTTCCATGCCATCTCATCTCAGTGTCAGAGGGCAGCTTCAGGCACGCTTCATTCAGAAATCTAGGCATGGCTTTTGGGTGCAAATATTCTTTGTACCATTAGAGGAGCATGAACTTAAAATTCCAGTCCTGAAAAATAATGCAAACAATTCCAGTCATGCAAACAATTGGGGGTGTTTTTTCACATTTCTGTTTGTTCTTGAAGTATCTGTCCTATTTACTTTGTTTGAATATTTTTTTCCAGCTGCTCATATAGATATTCTGTTTGTAAGAGTCACATGGAGGCATTAGCTTTTGCTTTTCATGTTTTTTTTTCATGCTTTTTTCCCCCTCTTTTAGAATGGGAAAGAAAGCACTAAAGCTGCAAAAAGGACTTGGGCATTTTCTTCCATCTAAAAAAATCCATAAATAATAGCTCTCTGCAAATCCTATTTCAAGCACATTATGTATTTTATACACCCATTATATATATCTGCATGCACACATTACATTACTTTCCCTTAAAGATGAAAAATATCTTATGGGATCAATATTCCTTATGCACCTTAATGTGCTTATAGACAGTCACAGATCTATGTTTTTCTTGGATTTCCTTCTGCTTTTTATTTCTCTGTTAACTTCTTTCCCCAAAGGATTAAATATTTCCCTGCAACAAAAACATTTTTTATAAAAAAATACATTTAATTTATTCTCTGTTGATCAACCCAAATGTTCAAGCTTTTCTTTCTTGGTTACTGTTTCAAGTCTAAAATTGTCTGTGAAAACTGAAGACTTAACACCCACTGTTTCTTGGACAAACTTAATATCTTTTTGTATTCCAATCCAAGAATGACAAAGTAAGAGCAAACAGTTCTGCTTGTGTCCTTACTCCCAGCTGGAACTACAGAAGTGTGCATTTTGGGGCTGTGAACATTTTTATAGGAATTTCAACCTTATTTTAGTCATACAATTAGGAAACTTTCAGCAATGGGAGAGACTGCATCTTGTCAAGCCACAGCAGAGCATTCTCTTGATATTCCCATCTGAGCTTTTTTTTTCTGCCCTGACACAGAGGAACAGCTTCATATCAAAAACCTGATGAAATCATCAAATGACAAACATGAGCTCAGCTTTGGTTTGCTACGTTCCCCCAGCAGAAACTTGAGTCTAAACAATGATTCTGGGATGAAAGAGGCCGCTTGCTTAAGTTTCGTTGGGTTCATTTGAGAAAGAAAAGTCTTCTAAACCTACCCTCTTGCTCCTTGAGTTCATCAGCAGCCAACAGAAAGTTTTCAACAACCTTCTGATTTTTACCAGGGAGAAATAATGCTTTTCAAGGATGGAACCAAATGCCTAATTTTAGCTTTATATCTTCACTTATTTTTTTATGACATCACATATCTTACTTTCATTATGAGAGTGATGTTTGAAACCTTCAGAAACTTCTTGCAGCCCTGTGGATTTGGATTTCATCTTGTGGTGCTTCTGTTCTCAGCCAGGGCAGCAGTGGGGTGCCACAGGAGGCAAAGGGCAGGACTGCTGGCAGCAGTGCTGAGCTTGAGAATGAGGTTCCATAGAGCTTGCAAGAGAAAAGCAAAGATGTGGATCTCCGTGACAGTGCACTGGAGAGTTAAAAATACATAACAAGACAAGGAGAAGATTAAGATCTATGATTGCATGATTCTTTGTATTTGAGCAAACAGCCGGTTTAGAATGAAGTGCTTGGAGGGAAAACAACACAAAAACAAAAGCAAATTTTGGCTTCAAATATTGAGTCATGCTGTGGAAAAAATGTTACGCCTCTGATGACAAAGGGAAAGAGAAAGAAAGGAAAGAGACACAGAGGGGAGAGCAGAGGATTAAGAAGGAGTTATGCTCAACAGAAAATGATGAAGTCAAATCACAGAGAAAATTCCAAATCATATATGAGATTATATGAGAATATGCTGAATTGGAAGGGGCACATCAGGATCATAAAGTCCAATTCTTGGCCTTGTGCAGGAAACCCCAAGAATCATGTTTGATAGTGTCAGAGATTGTCAGGGGTTTAGCTGATTTAAAGCCTTTAGAAATCTGTATAATACGGTCACTTATTCTTGCAAAAGAAAAGTGAGTAAATTGTTTTGCAATTTAACAAAGGATTTGTTCCAATTTCTGTGGACCCTTTATAGATTTCCTGCAATAAATTCACTTCATTTGGGCTCAATGAAAATTGTTAAAAAAAAAATCAATCTTTAAACAACGAGAAAGGAAACTTTTTATATCATATCCAAAATTATTGCATAATTTTTTCTTCATTAATAAATCAGACCATAGCACTCTCTGGTAGCAAATATATATCCATGACATCCATTTATGCTACAAGAAGAACATAATGAAGAGACTAAAGGAAAGTATAACTGAAATTTATTGGAAGTGATTAAAGGACATGGAAAGTTAGACCAATAGATTAAAAGCAGAAAAGCAGATAATCAGAATTTGCTGGTGCTGCATAGTGGGACACTATGTCTGTTGCTCCCAGTCCAGTCTAATCCAATTAAATCTCTCCAAAGTTAATCCACCCCAGTGAGCATGTTGTGGCCATGGATAGGCAACTGTCTGCCTGTGGTCATCAATGTCTAAAAATGTTTTTCCAAGCACTGTTTTAATGGTGAAGTCTCTGGCCTCCATTGTCCCCCTGTGTGTAGGTCAGAACTGAGCTGGCCGTGTGGCAGTTTCTCCTGAGCTCCTGGGTGTGGGTACCTGCCCCAGGCACCTTCTGACTGCTAACTGAGCTTCCTCGTGTCCAGCTCAGACACAGCCAGTGTGAGCATGGATATTACAGGGGACATGAATGGTGAAAGGATCAAGCCTTGACCAAACAGCCTTGGGGCCATGGAAGAGACTAAATACAATGTACTTTATGGAATCAGTGGGACAGTAGCCATTTCTCTTCCTCTCCCCCAGGTTTCATTAAAATAACTAGCCACATAATCAGGGTAGAGCAAAGTGTGAACAGAGGAATATTCTGAAACCTGCTTTAGCAGAGGTGCTTTCCACCACGCGATGAGGAAATGACCAAATGATTGTACAGCCTTCATCTGAGTTATAGTCACAGCCAGAGTCAGCTAAAGACATTCAGCTCTCTATGGAAAGCTCAGTGTTTGCAAAGAGGCTTCCAGGTGGGTAATGGGAGGGGAAAAGAGAAGATATGTTGGGTTTGGATAACTCTGAGTATATGAAACAGGTGTATGGATGATTTAGGCTGGAGAGACCAGCGGAGCTTTTGAGAGACTTGGAAAAAGAACAGTAGGTTTGGAGAGCAAAGATGAGGGCAAGAGCCTGAAGTTTCTTTCTTCCTCCTCCTATTTTCCCCTGAGATACAGGGCTTCCCCTTCTCCCTGAGACCTGACTGGCAGCAGAGTATGTTCTCTGCCTCCTGTGGTGACCTGCTGCTTCTCCAGTCCCCTTACAGGTGTTCCCCACTCCTCACTGACTCTGCCTCTTGGTGTCCTGGGCTGGGGAAGGATGGGGCCAGGCAGAGATCCTAGAGCAGGGGCTGGGGAGACACCAATTTCTGGTTCTCCTGCAGGAAAATGTTGCCTTCTCCAGCCTGTAACTCTCCCCAGAGGAGCAGCTGGAGGTGTCTTGCCTTCAACAACTCATTTCCATGCCGGTGGCTGCCAATGTACCTTTGTCTGGATCTGAGGCATCAGGGGAAAGGGAATCATCATCAACTCTAACAAGATCTTCCACTTTTTAATGTGTAGGTGTGGGGTTTTTTTTGGTAGTTGTTTTTGTTAGTTTCTTTTCCTATCAGCAAGAGTCAGACTGCAGTTTGATGCTCAGGCATCGAGAAATTTGTTTGATCTTAGAATAATGTAAATAGTTCCAAGATTTAGAGGAACACAGAATACGTGCTAAGAAAACTTTGTGATTAACTTTCGTGGATCAGCAGAAATAACTCACCAGGGTGCTTTGGAGACTTAGAGTCACTTTATTGTCCAAAGTAAAATCAAAGATCATGATGGTATTATCGGAAAACAGAAAATGTACTGCTTTCCACACTGCTTTACCTTTACTTTAGAATTTTACTGTTTCTTTTAAATTTGCAAGATAAGAGAGCCAGTGACTCTTGGAGACAATGAACTAACCCAGTTATCCTTACATCAAGCTAATATAAAGCATCTGATGGTATTTCCATTCCCTGCAACATGGGTTTGGATGTATTTGAGTTTGATTTGACAGATGGCTTAAAAATAATATCATCCTTCTGTGTAAAAAAATCTGCCCACCTTATCGTTTTTTTGATTCTTTTGAAATTCTTTGTTCAGCTTTTTCACTAACTTTAGGTAATAAGACCTTTTCCAGTTGTCTTTAACAGCTTTCATGACTCCAGCTTAACAAAGCATCACAGTTTGGTCATTTATCCTGAGTTCACTTTGATTTCTGTTATGACAAAATGCCTCCCTGGTAGTCAGTTACATAATTAATGGTAATGTGAGGCAGCTATTTCTCCTTTAATATTTCTAGGTTTCTACAAAAAGGATTATCAGCCTTATTTCATGGGCTTTTTTTCTATATGGTTCCACTTCTGTGCTTAAAGAAATAACAATAATTAATTTGTTCTTTACAGAGATTGAAAACCTCTTTCATCTCAGATCTAAAAGCCAGATTATTATTTGCACCAGGAACTAAGTCACGGACCAAGATGCCGTTGTTCTTGGTGTTTTAAGGAAAGGCATAAAAATGCTCTTTGCCCAAAAGAGCTTATGAGGCAAGTGCAAAAGGAGAGGCACTAGATAAAAAAATTACTGGGGCAGCACAGAGAATTGATAAAATACCTTTGGTCATCATGGTAAGTTGGCCTTGTACACATTTATGTACAAACACCTTTGTTTTCCCTGAGACTGTGTGCTTACTAAATCCTATGACAAAGGAATTAAAAAATTCACAAATACAGTTCCAGAACAAGTATGCAGAGACAGAAACATATTTGCAAACTTTTCAAATATCTATATTGTTTTATTATAAACGCTTCAAACTGGGACTATATATCTCTATGAGGATGGAATCCTGGCACACTCAGTTTTCATTTGCACTGCAACTTTTTTTATTCACTCTGTACTTTTGATAAGATGTGCAAACTCCCAGCTTCCTAATCAACATTTGCAATGGGTAGCTCAGAGCTGAAATCTTTAAGTGAATCTGGTTTTTGATGGAGTAGTGATTTCACAGTACAGTGTGATAGACACTGTAGACAATGTGATTAAAGCCCCTTCTAATTGTCTGACTTGAGGAAAGTTCTTCAAAATGATTAATTCCTTTGTCTCTCAATTACTACTCTGTAAGCCAGTAGGAAATATGGTCTAACAGTACAACCTGTAAGCCAGTGGGAAATATGATCTAAACACTGAAGTAAAACAATGCAAGGCATGTCCTGTACTCATGACTTTTGATAATTTGTTATTTTTCAGAGTGAATTATGTGTCTGAAAGTTAGTGTTACATGTCACACTGGTAATAAAGTTTGAGTTAGAGAGATCTAGTAATGTATTCACAAGGACAAAAGTAGGGTTCAGCTGTTTTTCAGAGAAAGATGCCAAGGTAGAATGCCAAAGCCAACATTACAGTCAGTCAAATCAGTTGATTGATGCTTCCTTGCTTTGTGTGGGTTTGATGTTGCTCCCTTAAGAATGATATCATCTGGCCTGCCTGGGACATTTGGCTGTTGCTGTCTGTCTCAGGAACTTGCAGACCAGCTGTGTCTGGTGTGTTGGTGATGGGGCCAGGGTCCCTTTGAACTACACTGGGCAAAAAATCCACCACACCTGCAATGCAGCAGTGGTGAAACAAAAGGTAATACACTCTAAAAACTAGCAAACCTGACTCTTTTGGAGAAGTATAAGAACCAAGCTAAAATGCTCTAAAGATTAGAGATTTCAATAGTATAGTGGGTTAGTCTAGAAATAAAGTTTGGCATAAACATAGAAAAATTTTTCTGTATGGTTTCTACTGACTAGAGGGAAAGAAATGCTTATATGTTTATATGGGGTTAGTGGCAAATTTAGAGTTATGTCTTTAGTTCAACTTGCAACTGCTTGGGCATAAGTAAAGGAAACAGATATGATTCTAATATTTTTCAAGTATACGTTGTGATTTTTATTAGCATAGCTATAAGATTGACATCTCCCAAGATTAAAAATCCTGAATAAATTACTCAAGCCTATGAAAATGGCTCACAGGTAATGATATCTTAGCTGTAGTTGTAGATATTTGTATCATCTGTAACTGTTCAGGAACACAGGCAATATTCTTTGTAGTACTCAATAACCCCAAGAGCTTGATTTTGTTCTGATTAAAAGCTGCATCCTGATGTAACAAGCTAGCTCTATTGTCAGATATTGCAAGTCTCACAATTGAGTCTTTTAAATCCCTTTGAACTGAGAGACTGACATGTTTCAGAATGAGATGTGCTGATCAAAGTTCTGGGGTGCAAGCAGACAAAATTATTGCATTTTCCCCAATGCTCTTGCAGAAGATCTTGTCTGCACAGGGAAGGTGACAGAGCATTTTCCATCTGAATGTTTCAAACAGGGAAGGCCATCATTCTCCAAACAGCAATGGTGTTTTTGTTTCTCTTAGCAAAGTCCCTCACATGTGTAGGTCTTTGTGTTCCAGAGGTCCACAAGGTTACAAAGAGAGGCAGAGCAGTGATAGAACAAATAGCCTGAGTTTTTCTCGATGGTTTATCTGACATATCACATAGCATAGTGATTTATTAATGTTGCAGTGCACATCAAAACAATTCAAAGCAGACTATTTCATCTCAAAATACAAGATTTGGTTGGTCCTCTTGGAAACAGAGATTCTAAAAGCCAGATCCAGCTGTTTATGGATTGGCAGTCATTAGTCTAATTATATTTTAGTTTTTGAGCTTGTCTTCTGTGGTGACTTGATCTATTTTGTCTATTTGGTGGTGGCATACAGTAGTTCCAGGTCTCAATACAGCATAGCAGGGTGTAATTTGTGTGGTTTACAGACCTGGATGACATAAAAAGCATCAGTTTTTTAATGTGACTAGAAAGCGCAGATGCTGCAGTCACAATTTACTGAAATGCTGAACCTTCACAATGGTTTCATTTCCATCGAATGGTACTGAAACCTTCTAGCATTTTTTAGTTTTCTACTGCATTTCTGTTTTGAACATCCCTCCCCCAAGACTTATATGCATGAAGAGGACATCATAGAACACGAAAATGGAGCATCTGTGATAGCTGATCCTGAGGTCAACAACTGAAAAGGAAATGAGGGTATCTCATATAAAGTGGATCCAGCTGACAGAACAGATTGATTTTTTTTTTAATATTATAGCAGGTAATATTTTTGTTTAAGACAACTTTCCACAATGTAGTACTTACAGAACTATATGTATCTATATTTCCAGAAAGATGAGAATTGAAAAACAGGCAGATTGCATGATTTCAATTTCAACTTGAATGCTTCTCCTTTTCTGGTTATGATCACAGGCTATAAAGGAAATACCTCACTGATATTTTTGGGAAGTGTAAAAGAGAAATGAACCTCTCCTCAGTGTCCTTGGTTTGCATGGTGCTTTTGAAGAGCCAACAGGGAAGTTCTTATGTCTGTATAAGTCAAAGACAGACAGCTGTGAGTTACTTGACACTTCAGATCTGAAGACTTCACTGAAAGAGACACCAGGAAAAACAGGGAGACTTCAGAGTGCTTAGGAAAATATGCTTACTCAGTATGTCACTGAGGAGCTTTTGTTATAGGCCAAGATCACAGAGAATTTCAGTTTGATTGAACTTCTGGAAATCTGTGTCATTCTGCATCTGAGCAAGTCAGTCCTTGGAGTGCTTTATTATAGGGAAAGGCTTGAGAAAAGCTCTCAGAGCCAGCATCTCAGTGATTTGGCTCCTGATTTGTGATGTGCCAGCTCCATCTAAATAAGGCTGAAGACCTGCTGACCTGTGATGTCCACAGAATCACTTAGGATGCATATGACTGACTGCTCCCAAGGCTGGTGTATTTGAAAGGTTTTGTTGGGAAATTAACCTGGGAAAATCCTTCTGAGGACATCTCTGTTGTCAGTTCTATACACCAAGATTTAACTATGCTTACCAGTCTCCAAAGAAATCTAGCTTTTCCCAGATGGTTCCTTTCCTTTGGTAGAATCCTATCCATGTGGGAATAATTGTTCTTGAGTGGGTATAGAGCATGAAGTCTGCCCTGCTGGACTGAACTGTGTAGGATGAAAGGATAAGGCATGAGCATGTTCTCTGCATCTCTTACTAGCTGATGCCTGCAGCAGTGATTTATCTACTAGTGAGCTAAATAAAGAAAGTGTATCTTTGCTCATTACTTTGAAACAGTTGAAATTTATTTTGCTAATAAATTAAATACGTCTAAGTGTTAGAAGCTTAGGAGAGCAGAGAATGACAAGTAATTGTGAAAGGCTTGTGAAAAAACGTGGAGATTTTCCCAGTGGAAATGGATCTAAACATCCTAGTAGTTCAAGAAAACTATGGCTGCAATCTTCTTTTTCTATGCCAACTCTTCTACAAAAACTCTGGTTTTTACTTCTCGTTATGGTATGTGGAGGTTAGTGTCTCTGTCCTTAATATCATCCTCACTGATTACTATCTCTGTAGGGATATTTTAATTCAGAACTTGTCTTGCTTTCCCCTCAGCGTGTCAGTCTGGGTCAAAATGAGATGGTGCAAGAGACAACATCCCCCTTATAATATTCTCCAAGAAATACCATGAGGGAAGAAGTTCCCTGCCTCTTTCTGCTTTTCCCACCAAAAAAGATGGGACCTGACTCGACCCAGTTCATAAAGTGGTCCATGACCACTTGGTTGGACACAGATGTGGGTCATGCCACAGAGAGTGTAGCATTTCATTAGTGCCATTTGTCCCAAGGGTCTGCAAAACTAAAGTATGTCTCAGTTACCTTGATCCCCTGTCTTGGGACATTTCACCCCTCTCAGCAGAATTCTCTCTCCTCTTTTCTGTGCTTCTTTTTGCCCATTGATCGATAGTTATAGTTAGTGTCACTGATTTCTCATCATTAAATGCTGAAGGACACTACGACTCTGCCTTTTTCTCATTATCTTTCATTTGTACCATTTTGTTCTCTTTTATCCCTCTGCCACCTTCATTTTCTTTCTCTTCTCCTCCTGTGAGTTTCCTCTTTCCAAATGCTGCCTGAATTATCAGTGCAGTGTCTGCAGCCAACAATACTATATGGATATCCTTTGTTCTTTACAGACATGTCCTCTCTGATCCCCAGACTGGTGTCCTTGTTGCCTTCTTCCCTGTTGTGCTTGGCAGACTACAGCAAAACTCCAGCTGGGATCCCTATTTAAGTATAACACCATGATTATTCGTTATTCTTTCACTCTGGCTGCAACTCCAACATTGTACTGGCTATTGTCTTTTTTTTTTTTTGTAGCTACTGTGAGCCTGAGAGATAGAAGTGGGGTGTTTCTACACAGCAATCCTATTATCTAGAGAAGTTTTATATGCCCAGCATGTTTATGGTGAACAGCCTTTCTCTCATATCTTTCCTGGCTGTTCAGGAATGCTTCAGATCTCTTCTGTGCTTAATGTGTGCTTGCCCTGGGAATGGGGCTGCCAGAGGGCACAGAGAGACTGGAGATGTCCAGGTGCCTCTTCTCAAACTGGATTAAATTAAAATACAAAGGATGTGTATGGAAATGGCATATAAATCACTCAGACCCTTATCAAAACCTGTACAGTTAATTGCAGTTAATTAGAAAATTTAAAAAAAGATACGCCTAACAAAGCAAGCTC
Source organism: Erpornis zantholeuca (assembly GCA_013400515.1). Lineage (NCBI taxonomy): Eukaryota > Metazoa > Chordata > Aves > Passeriformes > Timaliidae > Erpornis > Erpornis zantholeuca. The sequence continues at coordinate 228,029 of VZTN01025330.1, forward strand.
TTGATTAAACCTAATCACACCTCTGCTGCTTGGTAAATGTGATGTATAGGAATTCTGAAATTTGCTTAATTACATTTGGATTCAGACATGTCTTGTTTCCCTCTGCCATTAGCATGCTGCTACATGACTTCTAAATCCAGAAAACTTATCCACGGATGGGATGTGGCTACTGAGGGCATTCTGAAGCTAAGGAATAGTTGAAGGAATGTGTGCCCTCTCAAGTACATAAACACACATGTATGTATAAGTATATATATGAACGTCCACAAGTGTGTATATCAACATATGTCTGTAGGGGCTGAGTGAAGCACAGGAAAATGGATACCAGCATTAGTTTCAGGCAGGTGAGGTTGGTGGCAATCAGATGGTAATTATTTTATGTTTACAGACTGTCTAGGTATGTCTGCCACCTGTTGCCCTCAGGCACTCAGAAAAGTGGTCCACATCTTTTACTTGGCACAGAAATGACAAGGGAGGAAGAGGTCAGAAAGATTGATAAGAAGGGGTTACAGTCTCCAAATGACTTGTGGCTGTTGAAACACAGGTCCTTAGTTAGAAGGTTAAATGAAAAAATTTGCTGAGAGCTGTAATGAGGGTTTTGCTTTTTCATCATCTGAAAGAGGATCCTGACCATGAATGGTTGATTTGATCTGGTGCCAATATAAAGAATAAATTCATATTGATACTGACATTACTTTTAGCAATGCTGACAGGGACAATAATAGTAACATCAACATTATTATAGTAGTAAACTTGTGACAAACACTTTGTGTGCATGTTACAGGATTTGAGGCAGGAGGTGTCCTTGTAGAAGGCCATGTAAGCATTTAAATATCAACATGATTTTTTAAACTAATGTGACCAGGAGGAGGAATGTTCACTTGATACAGTAGGTAAAGTTGACGATTATTAACAAATAGTGCAGGACACTTTAAACAAAACAGAGATCTGTTTGCAAAATGCTGACAACAGTAAGCAATGTTAACCCCCAACTCCATTTGTTTATTGTTACCTTAGGTGAAATGAATGCTGTGTAACAGCAATGGTAAAACCCCCCTTTAAAATGATCTGCTTGTAAAAATGCAGTTAGGATATGCTGAAGAAATAAACCTGCCTCATAATGTTTAATAGCTTTCTTTTGGTAAAAAAAATATGTATTTTGGAAGACATCTCCGGAATTTCTAATTGCACTTTGATTACCTTTTTGTGTACACTGATATAATCCAGTCACATTTCCCACATTTTTTAAAATTAACAAAGGCAGGACGGTGGCATTGTTTTGTCAATTCTTCATGGCCTTTGAGGTTTAAAAATAATAACAAAGACAAAAAGAAATTCAATAGGAATGTGTTCCTAACAAGAATTAGACTTTTTTAAAGTAATTGTTGATATTGGTTTGATACACCTTGGTAGAAACCACACAAGTTTCTAGTAAGGTAAAGAAACAATTTGGTTCTTTAGCATGAGAAATACCCATTTTCTTGATGTAGATCAAATTAACCATCTTCTGTCTATGCAGTAGAGCTCTGTTACCTCTTACTGTAGTAAAATTGAATGTTGTGTCAAGATAACAAGTACAGACTTCCTGAGAAAGAGCAAAGTACATTCTTAAATGTCTATACACTTCAGGCAAGGTCTATGAGAAGCAAGATGGTCTATTGCTCACATTATCATCTGCTCATCACAATGAAAGAAAATACTGTAAAATGGAAAATGAAAGGCAATTGTAAAGGATAAAATGTTTTATAAAATATATTTTAAAAATACAGCAATAAGAAAAGCAGACAAGTTTGTAATCTAAAAATAGCCTTTTTTACTCCAATATATTCAACAGATCTCCTTTACACTTAAACTGACATAATATAGTATTGGTTATGTGGTTTTTTTGGCATACTATAAGTATGAATTTGTTTCAGTAGAAGACCAAACAGATATTTTGAAATCCAAGTCCTTTAAACAGTAAGATGTATAGTAAATGCCATATTTCAGATCTGTTTTCTCTATTTGTTTTTGCTAAGTCAGGAGTCCAGGGGATTTTTGTCTCTGGCAAACAGAGAAGATGTTGTTTCACCTAGATATGTCAAGCTTAAAAAGAAGCAACGGGAAGGGAGGAACTTGAAAGATTCAAATTCAAATTAATACCAGGAAGAGGAAAGTATTACTTTGTCTATTGCTTTGGAGCACATGGCAAATCTATAGAGATGACTGAGATAAATTTCTGCAGGGAGAATGTAATTTGTCACTGTTTCTGACCCTTTCCCCCTTCTTTCTTAAAATCCCTTTTTAATATCACATTAAAAAGCATAGAGAGTTTATTCCTCATGGTAGCAGACCAGCCTGCATTCAGTACAGCCCCACAGGACTCAGAGGAGCACCTAGAAATACATGGGGCTTTCGTCATTCATTTGCTGTTAGCAGGCAAAATCAATAGTTTTATTTTACTAAGAAAAAATGTTTTTCTTGATGCATGCCATAAATATACCACTGCTGGAACAGTCCAGTCCTCCTAGGAATAGAAAATATTTAGCTCATCTTAATTGCAAGAATGTGATATTTTTTCTTGAGATACAAATAGGACTTGGGCCTCAGTATCCCATTACAAACTATAAAAACTGCAGCTTTAAGAGGTTCGATTTCTCTGCATCTTAAGACACAACACAACCTCCTGACAGAAAGGTGGCTGCTTCTGCTGACCTGGAAACAAGCCTGCCTAATTTTTGTAATGGCCTGGACGTGTATAAGTGTTTCTGTTTTAATACGCTGCCAGGCTTTGAGGTCCATGTTCTGCTTATAGGCTTATTTTTCTACTTGCTGAACAGCAGAAACTTTCTGTGATTCACTTGGAGTGGGTAAATGCTTTCGGAATAGGTTTTTGTTATGAGGAATGCTTTTAGAACTGCACTTGAGACAGCAGTCACATTGGGGATATAATTGCTTAACTCATTAATTTTTTTCTTTTTTGATAGCATAAATTTTCATAAAGTTTAAGTAACTGCAGGTGAAAATCAGGAACAAAACCAAACAAATCCCAATACCATTTCTCTGGACTATGTGAAAAGTAAAATACTTGAAAGCCTTTAGAGTTGTTTGCAACTTTGGATGTAAATGCCAATTTAAGAATTCTGTATTTGCTTTGTAAGTGTATTTTGTTTAGAAATAGGTAAAAAATAATCTTTGAACTGTAATCTTTGCCTTTTTGCAAGACCTTGGAGGGGGAGCTGCTCCCCTCAGTTTGCAGCAGACACCACTTTGAAAGGCAGTCCTGGCTTCTTTCCAGTAAAGCATTTAAAAGGATGACAAAGAAATCTTTACATCTACTAGCAAGGCCAAAGCAAAAAAGGAACCCCCCAGCTTGTGTCAATGTATACCCTTCACATCCATGCCTTTGGGACTTTGTGTAGGTTTAAATTCTTAGAAACTTGAAACAAAACACTGCTTCATTCAGGCTGTTGTAGGTGACAGACTGACAAGTATCCAACTTGTATGGTGCTTCTGAATCCTTCACACACTGAACACACAGAGCTGCCGAGGAGGGGAAGTTGTTCTGTAGGATTTGTGGAGTTTTTGATGAAAATGCATAGTCGTATTTAATAACTTCCTGTGGCTGTGGATTTTTGTTTTGTGTCATTTTTTTTTGTTTTGTTTCATTTCTGTTTGGGGTTTTTGTTTCCTTTTTTTGTTTGTTTTTGTTTTTAATAATAAGTGTACCTTTTACTCTAAAGCAGAATGACCTGCTGGAAACAACATACGGTTTTCTTTATATCAGACATGAGATGTGGCTTATTTCCTCTGAAGATAAGGGGTACACCAACAGCACTTCTATGATAGCAGAAGATAGAATGCTGCAGTTTTTTTATCAAAACCCCTCTGCCATTGCTTTTGAAGCCTAGGGATGTTCTTTTCTTGTGAGTAGAACAGACAACTTCCCACTTGCACAATAAAACTAAACTTACATGTGAAATGCATGATTATACCTTTTTGATATAGGTTTTCACCTTGGACAGAAATTATATATACATATATATATACACATGTGCATATACATATATATACACAGATTTGAACTGCACATGGGAATATTTTGAAACTAAAGGAAGCTGCAATGAAACACATTAGTAAATCAGATTGCATTTCCTGTAGCTGTCTACTGCTTCCCTTTGTTCTTTAATATCACCAACACAGTGCTTGCCATGACTTAATGCGTGTCTGTGCTTCAGTCACTGGTGTTTACAGAAACACTTTCTTCCATTACTTGGTCACACGTGTGGCAGACACCACTGGCTGAGACTGTGGCTCCTGCCAATCCAGGATTTGCCTTTGATTTCTTGTTTCCAAAAAAAAAGCCAGTCCAGGGGACTCCTCAGCCTAATATTCTGAGCCTGCGTTTTCTTTGCAGTGCTCTGAAAGTATCAGAACAAGTTCCTGTATCTCACCATCTGCCAGAGAAACACACATTTCCATCTTTCGGAGCCCCAGTAAGCTCAGAATCACTTTTCCCCATTTTCCCCTAGTTGAGAAGAGGCAGCAGCTGTGATCAGACTGCTCTGCCTGGGTCAGCACCCACTCCAGTCCGTGACTGCCCAGCTGGGCCTTGACCCCTCTCCTGGGAGTCACCTCACTTCTCTAGAACACTCCAGTCAGGGGATGTTTTATCAGGTTTTAAAAACTATGCAGGAAGGAGTTCTGATGACTTGAATCTCAATATAAAATGCTTATCAAGAGGCAGATTGCAAGTCCAATTTCTTGTTGATTAATTAATTTTCCTTAATTAAATTAATTCATTGCAATAGGAACAGCTGCTAGACTTCACAAAGGTAGGGATTATTGCAGTACTGGAATAAATTGGAGTATTAACCCTTTGCTCTAGCACAGGACTTAAATGTGTCCTGTGAAAATGAAAATGGACCGCATGCAAGACATGCAGTTTCCAAAGAAGCAGTTTCTGGAAATTCCCAGGAGCAGGATATGAAAAAAATTTGAAACAAAATAAGAATGTGGCATTTAAAACTCCTTGCATTACTAAGGCAGTGTTCTCCCACCTCTGTAAAACCATCTGCACTTCCCTGCTCACCCCTCTTTTCCTGAAACAACCACTGGGTGAACGGAATCACAGAATCACAGAACTAACTGGGCTGGAAAGGACCCTGGAGATCAAGTCCAACCTATGACCTAACACCACCTTATCAAATAACCATGGCACTGATTGCCATATTCAGCCTTTTTTTAAACACCTCCAGGGATGCTGGCTCCACTACCTCCCTGGGCAGCCCATTCCAATGCCCAAGCAGTCTTTATATGAAGAGTTTTTTCCTAGTGTCCAGCCTAAACTTCCCCTGCTGCAGCTTAAGGCTGTGTGCTCTCATCCTGTTGTTGGTTTCCTGTGAGAAGAGGCTGACCCCCACCTGGCTACCCCCTTCTTTCAGGTGGTTGGAGAGATTGATAAGGTGTCGTTTGAGCCTCCTGTTCTCCAGGCTAAACAACTGCAGCTTCCTCAGCCACTCTTCACAGGGGCTGGGTTCTGGACCCATTGTCAGCCTTGTTGCCCTTCTCTGGATGTGTGTGAGCATCTCAACATCCTTCCTAAAATGAGGGGTGCACACCTGGACTTGGCACTCAAGGTGTGGCCTCACCAGTGCTGAGTACAGGGGAAGAATGACTTCCCTGGTTGTGCTGCCCACACTATTGCTGATACAGGCCAGGATGCTGTTGGCTTTGGTGGCCACCAGGGCACACTGCTGGCTCACGTTCAGCTGCTGTCGACCAGCACCCTCAGCTCTCTTTTGCTGTCCATCCACTCTGTCCCCAGCCTGTAGTGCTGCAGGGAGTTGTTGTGGCCAAATTGCAGGACCCAGCAATTTGGACTTGTTAAATCTCATATTGTTGGATTCAGCCCATCTATCCAGCCTGTCCAGGTCTCTCTGTAGAGCCCTCCTACCCTCCAGCAGATTGACATTCACTCCCAGCTTCATGTCATCTGCAAATTTGATGATGGTGGACTCAATCCTCTTGTCCAGATCATCAATAAAGATATTAAATAGGACTGGGCCCAACACTGATCCCTGGGGGACACCACTAGTGACTGCCTGCCAACTGGATGTGGCACCAATCACCACCTGTATGCCCTCTCCAACATGTCTCCATGTTGATGGGAGCTGGCTACTTTCTTTTGGATTCCTTATACCAACAGTCATCCAGGATGAGCTAAAACACACTTTTGAACCACCTGCCTCCTTTCTCCTGGTGTCACAACACTTGTCAGTGCCAATCTCACTCCTTATCCTTTTCTGACCTTCTCAGTCCCTGTCCCTCCAACTGCAAAGTGCTCAGGAAGCCTCCTCAGGCACCTACATGTGAACTCAAACACCTTATTCCTGGTGCAGGAGCAAAGGAGGGACACCTTTGGGTTAAATTTAGCCTCTATTTTGCACCAGAGAATAGGGCTTTTCCAAAATGGTTGTTTTCCTAAACTCTTTTTCCGTGTGTGTTCTCTATTTCCAGCAAAACAGTCTCCATCAGAAAGGCTGTCCTTCTGAGGTGTTCATCTCCTCACTATGGGGTTTATGATTTCGCAAGGGCAGATTTTGGATGGCTTTTCATCTCTCACAGGTCATTGATTAGGGTTACTCCTGCATGGACCCTTGTTTTTATTTCACCACAGATCTGTGACTTTGCATGCTGCCTGGACAGGAGAGCCTGGCATATTCCTTTATGTCTGAGACAGTCCTTATGTTAAGCTTTTTTTGCATTTCAAATATTTATACAGCATGTCTCAGGTGAATTTGTTCATGCTGTCTTGGGTAGCATCTCCACCTCCTTTACAAAGGCTGTTTATGCAAAATTCCTCCCTGGGGAAAATCCCCCCGATGCTGAGGAAATTCTGAGCTCCCTCTGCAGGTTTTACTTCAGTTGTAATATGGATTTGATCCATCTCCTGTGCAATGACTGTCATGATCAGGGATGCCTTTGTGAATACTTTTCATGCTCAACTGTTTTATCTGATTCCTCCTTGGAGAGCATCTTTGCTGCTCCTCAAAGCTCTATTCATTCTGACAGTCTTTCCAATTCCCATACCCTGGGGAATTTTAATTTTCAATTGTCTCAGTAATGGGTGTGTTTTAATTGTATGAAAATTTCCTCTTGTACATCCCAGCTCTTTTTGCTCAGTGTATGCACACAGTGAAGAACTCAGATTTCCAGCAAGTGCCAGTTGAAGGAACTGCAAAAACATTTGTGTCCTGAAAATTCTCCTTCAGTGCCTGCACACCCACTCATCCAAATCCACATAGGCTCTAAATGCTCCAGAAAAATCAGCAAATGAGATAAGAAGAAACAGCATGTACTTCCAGTTTCCAGATGAAGTCTCAGAGAGAAAAAATGGTTTTGTTACTGCTAGAATGTATTTATAATCATTAAAAAAACCAGTAGGAGACTGAAGAAATTTGACTGAGTTTCTGCTGCAAGAGGAGAAAACAGCCACAAGCAACCCTTTCTTACCTCATCAGGGTATCACTTTCATGGTCCACAAGTTCTGTATTCAGACTCTGCGAATCTAATCTTCTCAGTCAAATGTCACAACTAATTTATTCCCAAAATTTCATTTTTAATTCAGTGTCTCAGCAGCCAAACAGTGCAACTTCAGCTTTGTTTGCACTGTGAGGCTATGAAAGGGGTAAAGGCTGGTTTTGGTAATTTGCTGAGAATCACTGGTATGGGGGCAGAGCTGATGAGGGACAGATTCCTTTGGGCTTCCAGAAGGAGAAAAGGAGGTCTGAAAATACAGAAGCAGGGCTGGGTCCATTAGCAGCAGTTATCATGTAGTGCTGTTTATGCAGCCTGATCAGCTGTAAAATTTTGGGCAGTGACTTTTTGAGGCTATTAACCTTTGGTATCTAAAATGTGAACTTGAGCTAAGTGCCTTTGACGGTCAATGGAGGAAACAGGCATAACTGGGTCAGCTTAAAAGTATACACTGTAAATGTCCAAGGACTATTGGATAAATCCCTCTTGTTGTTATTTTCACCTGTAGAGGGTCCACCCTTGGTTAGAAAATAAAAAGCCTGCCCTAGCTGTGAAATAGCCCATGTCTGTTTATAATTATATCTATTTTATATCTTTATATTTTTTTCCCTGGACTTTTGGCGTAACTGTTGCGCATGATTGGTCATATGACCAACTTTGAGTGATCACTCAAGCATTTAAAAGCACAGTTTATGGAAAATGAGATGCTCTGATGAAGAATACCCTTAGGATAGAGAGCTGACATAAACTGAACAAGCAGCCCAGCTCAGTCTCACCAAGCTGTGCCAACCCCATTTAACCCCAGAAGGTTGTTAAACTTGGGATCAGGAGAGCTGTGGCTCACGGTTATTAACCAAAGCTAATGCAAGGTGAAGTGGGGTGTCAAAACCAGGAATGCAGAACACAGTAACAAGATTGTGTTAGAGAGACAGAGACAGATCCACTTCAGCCCTTCTTTCACTGTTTTGCCAAATGTAAACATTGGGCTGAAATTTTTCTTAGTTTCTCAACCCTTTGCTCTGTGCTAGTGCTCACCCCCACTTTGCTTCCCTGTCCTTTTTTTTTTCACTGGTTTCTTTCTGTGGTACAGGAAGATCACAGAGAAGCTGAACAGATGGAAATCTTCTCAGCTTTTCTGGTCTCTTCAGTCCTTCCATGGTTTTTAAACAGGCATTCAATAAGGCTTCTCGAGGAACCTGACGTAGGCCACCCATCAAAGCCAGGTTTCTGTGCAAGTTCAGACAGACCCCTGCCCCATCCAAATCTTGCCATAGACTGGGTATCTCCCTTTGAGCTGCCTGCTCCCTGGCACAGGCAGAGTGTAGAGTAATCATGGGATGCTGTTTGTGTAAGTCTCACTCTCCTGTAGTCCCTGCTGCTGGACACAGGCTTGGGCAGTAGTCACAGGAGTCATTTCTAAGGCACTTTCATTTGAGATTATCCCAGTTAGTGCAGACACCTTTGGTACAGCTGCCTAAATTCAATAGACAAGGAGAACATAACACTGACTGCCTTAAATATCATGGGAGACAAACCCATAGGGCAATTTTTCATTTAATCTTTATTCTGTCTTTTGTATCACCCTCATTGAACCTGATGGAAAATGCAGGCATTCTGCTCAGTTTAAAACCAGGCAACTGAATTTTAGCCTATAGACATACAGGTTGGAATAGAAGCCTTTATATTCTGAATAAATCTAAACCCTTTTGCATTCAATTAAAATGTTCTTGTTGACTTTTTTTTTAAAAAAAAATGCAGTTTGCAAAAGACACACAGATGTTAGAACCACAATATAAGAATATAAATACTTATCCCAGAAAGATTTTGTTTTGCTTTTTTTTCTTATTTTTAATTTGTTTTGAAAAACAATTTAGTGTTTTATTGGTATTTAATGAGTCTAAATTCAGCTTTTTTACATAAAGTGACATTTCATGGAGCTCAAGTGAAGCTCTTTCCATTTTGGGAGACTTAGCCTACTTGATGTCAGCTTCAGGCAAGTTTCTCCTCATATTCCTCTCGGATTTTTTGCCACTTTTTCTATACCTCCTGATTAAACAATTTATCTTTTTCATAGTCCCCCTGGTCTTTCATAGCCTTTAATGTAAAATAATATTTTGTTTATTTCCTCCCTTGATCATTAAAAGCACCTAAAAATTTAGCTCAAGTGTGTGTTGTAGAACCCAAAAGCTAATAGAATTAATAAATAGGTTGACAATTTCCATGTTTCACCTTTTCCTGGGATCTACTTTGGCTATCATCTCCCTCAGCCATAGGTTTATATGACACTTAGTCTGCTGGAGCTGAACCTGTGTGGTACCTTCAGCATCAGTATTGGGACAAACCTCTCTCTGCACCATTTCAAGTGCTTTCTCCTTTTCTCTTTCCTGCTTTACGTCGTTTCACAGCTCTTCTACTCCCGACTTGGAAACTGACTGCATCTTATTTCATCCATAGCAAAAAGGAGAAAGAGAATGGGTTAGCTCAGTTGGCTGAAGTTTGATTCCTCTTAACTGCAAAGGGAAAATCAGTGTTTATTTTGTTTGAAAAGGTAGTTCCAGGTTAAAACCATCCCTTGACAGTGGAAGGGGAATTCAGCTGACAACAGTCTTCTGTATCAGTGCTTGTTGTCCAACCCTCTGTGGTCAAAGGAGAAAAGTGAGCCATTCTCCTAATCCTAAAGGAAATTTCTAAAACAGATGATGAAAGCCTCCAAGTTAAACCTGTGTTAATGTCTGGAGTTATGTGAGATCATATCACCTCAGCAATCTTTAACTGTCTTACAGAGAGGTTGTATTGTAGAGGAAATTTTAAAAATAGTAACTTCATTTCAGCAGGTACAAATTCCTTCTTACTGGTTATCTTGTTGCTCAGTGTTTGAATTTCTCTAGGGCTAGACAAGGAGTTTCATTTTGCCTAAGGCAAATCTCTCTATGCAGCTCTGGTCCCTGCTAGTGCATTCCTATAATGCCACCTAGAAGATGTTGATGATTTTCCTCTCAGCACACAGAGTTCATTTCCTTCACCCTCTGTCTGAACTTTGTCCAGACTGAATCAGAGTGCTGTCTGCTTTGCATTTACCATCCATGGTTCCTACAAAAATGGTATTTTGAGGTGAAGTTCATTCAAAATGTGACACTCAGAAACTTTTATGGAAATTGTCAAAACCACTATGGACCTCTTCCCTAGAGGACTCAGCCTAAATGCTCATGTTATGTTGGAGCCTTTCAGACAAGTGCTTCTCATGCATAGTGCTGCTTGCTGTAAAGGACATCAAAGTCACTAGAGAGAAGGAAAAAGCTGAACCAAATTCTGTCTGGGTGGAGTATGAAGGTCCCTACTGATTTTATATGTTTTAAACAGGATTTAGCTGAATAGTGCTGTCAGAAATGTGTTCATCAGCATGATGGAATAAAATCAAGTTGAATTCTTATTTCTCTGGCACCTGGTACTGATGGCAGAGAAAAGAAAATACAGATGAACATGGATTATACTTTTGCCTTAGAATTTGAAGCTGGGCATTTTGCACTTGCCTTTTCTATTACTTGGGGTTCCCTATAATTAATCTGCTCTCAGAAAAAAAAAAAATCAGTTTATTGTTGCTAGGCATGAAAAGCATCTACAGGGAGCTACTAAAGTAGCATCTGTATTCCTGATGAAGTCTGAAGCCAACAAGAAATATATTTTCCAGCTCAGCCTGACTGATTTGAAGAAGCATGGGAAAATGGAGCCGAAGAGAGGTTAAGTAGAGATAAAATACATTTGTAAAGCACTTGATAGGTGTCTAAATGCTAATAGGAGATTTCTGCATGGCTTGTGGCTTAGGTGGCTTCCTCTTGCTTTCTGCCTGTCACCCCCCTGTGAGAGGGCATCTTGTCACTGCTCCGGGAGCAGCTGAATAGCCTCTTGCCTCCAGATGCTTTTTTTCTACCTTGAGAGTTGAGACTGGAAAAGTAGAAAACTTTTTGTGCCTTTAGGACAGAAGAGCTCATCTCTTGCCAGCAGCTCATCATATGCATTACCTGACTGGCTCAGTACAGTGATGTTCTTCTCTAGAGGAGCCAGGGAAGTTGTTTAACCTAAAGCTGGCCAGAGGAAAAAGGTTTCTCAGGTTCTGCAAGCGTCTGTATTGCTCCTGGCTCTCTCTGTGCACAGCTGTAAGCATCTCTGTTTTTTAGAGGGGCTACTGTAATTTAGAGGGGTTAGGTTGGGAAGTCAGATTTCAGTGTGGACGCAGGTACAGACTGACAAATTCTGAGGTCTGTTTTACATTCCCTGGCACTGTGTCCCTCTTGGGTGTGATCCTGCCCAGCCTGGATGAGCTGGTCATCCCCTTGGCTCTCAAGGGTTAGCTGGATGACCCAAAGACATTTATGTTTGTTTCTCCCTTAAACACCCACAGAAAACCCAAAGAAAGCCTCAGAGTCGACACACTGTGAACACTGAAGGCCTATCCTCCTATTATTCAGGCAAGAATTTGGAAGAATATACATATTTGTCCAGACTGGCATAAATCTGGTAAGCTCCAGACACATCTTGAGCACACATGCTGGATAACTGTGCTCTGTAAGGACAGCAAAGCTAAAACTTGCTGTAGACATCAGTCAGCCTCTGAGTGTAATGTGTGACCTGTTGGAGCTTAAATCCCCATGTCCTGAAAGCACAGGCTCAGTGTGCATTCACACACCACCTGTAGGGTAGAATAGACACATCCCCAAAGCTTTTGATTTGTTGCATATGCTCTGCAAAGGGCTTATTCATGATTTCTTAGCAAATGTTTACAGAACCTAGCTGTGAAGGAATACTGGTTGGACAAAGATCGTGGGTAGAGACAG
>VZTN01025331.1:0-14469 GCA_013400515.1 Erpornis zantholeuca
TCATATGCTTTTGTTTGTTTAATTGATATAATTTTGGATACATGTGGAAAAGAAACATTTTGTGAAAAAGCTGATTTACACAAAGCTCTGGATACACAATAAAAATTATTGCAGTTATGCAGTTTATTTTGTAATAGTTTTAATTGGTACCATAAGTTTAAAATAACTACAGAAAGAAGATTAAATTATTAAAATTGCAGTATTCTTCATTTTAATCTAAGAAATGTATTAGTAAATAATTTCTAGATATAATACAGTATTTAGACATACGTATGTATATATTTACACCTATATATATAAGGAAACATGCTTATAATTATATACACACACAGGAACCCACACATATGTTTTAATGAAATTATTTTTTTCTGGACAACACACAGGAATAAAAAAAATCCGTGAGAATGAAGATGCCTTTCAGCTATAATAACAGTTTTAGAAATCCTTATTTTCAACGACTCAAAGGTTCAGACAGCAAAAAGCATTGGAAGTGTGCAAATGCTTTCCAATCTGGTATCTGACGTTGATTAGAATACCAGTACTTTTTGTGCTTTTTGGGTTTTACAGCAAAAGATATGAGGAATTGTAAAAAAGAACATCTATAATTTGTTTTTGACTTTTAGTTCAGAATCAATATTAAGCAATGACAGTAATTTTCATACAATTATATGGCTTGAACCCTTTTTCAAGGGGATAATATGACTTAAAATGCTTTTCACCTTGGCAGTAACTGTTGTACTTTGTAGTGCATTACACAATGACAGCAGGACTTAAAGTTGGGAAGAAGGTCAACTCTTCAGACAGTGATGCCTTGGGGAAACCAGAAATTGTTCCCACTTCTCAGTCTGTGAAGCTACTGGCATCCCAAATAGTCACAAAGCACTTCAGTGCCTTAGGCTATTTCAAAGTCAGAGCTGCTTCATTCTTATTAAAATATATTTATACTGCTTAATAAGAAATAGCCTTTTAAGAAGAGTGCATTACTATGTACGAGAAATCCCAGATGTTCCTCTAAAAGCTACTTACATACAGCATCATTTACTAAAACAGATTTCTAAGGAAATCCAAAATACTCCAATTTGAAGAAAATGTAATAAGAGATAATAATGAACTCACTATAACTGTTTTCACAAAATGAAGAAGCATGAAGGCTGTCATAGTCCTTAGAAGGAAAAGTCTGAAGATTGGTATCACTTCTCAAAGTCCACCAATAAATTACTGTATCTTGGAACTCAAATAAATATATATATGCTAATAGACCCTTCCTATTTCATGTGAGTTTCAGAAGAGGAGTAATGATTTTAGAATTGAAACTGAAAAGAAAGCAAAACTTAAAATTTAGATGAGAAAAAGTGAGAAACACCAAAAACCAAGCAATATTTTTTGTCTTATACCTTTTTTTTTTCTGTGTTATAAAAAAAAGAAAATAATGCATCCTCATTAACCAGTATTTATCAGACTTACATTGCTGTCCATCTGTTCACAGCTCTTTAACAATTTTTTTATAAACCACTTTTTTTAAAGGAGGTGAATAATAAACACTGGCAGTTATTCTAATGGAGAAGAAAAAACTTCCAAAGCCAAATTTGACTCTCTAATCTGAGTCTAATTCTGAAAAAAAAAGAACATATGTAACAGACTTGAATTGCCTTACAGGATGGAAGTCGAAGTTATTCTGAATTTACTGACAATCATCTAACAATTATTGATTTTTTGGGGAAAAGGACATAAAGTCTTGCCATGTGTAAGAGAGTAAAGTAAGAAAATATGGTAAAGATACAATGGAAATCAGTTGAAAGTGCATGAAGGAAATTAACCAAATAGCAAGGAAAGTTCATTTAATAGAAAGATTCATAAAAATGCCACTGGAACTTCTATAGTATGTTTTTCCATCAGTAGCCCCTAAGATTAAATCAAGAGTACTGTAACAATGGTGTGTTAAATGTATTTGTTTTAATACTGATGAAAAATCTAACAGTCAAAGAGCATGAACAAGCAAAAACCAAGATTATGAGGATACACATGCTGATGTCATTCACAACATTCTGCCTACCTCAGTCAGAGGGGTAGTTCTTACCTTGTGGGAAAATAAAATCTGTAAATGAAAAAGGCCAGAAAAGCTTTTCTTACAATTGAAGTGTTCAAGTAGATTGAGGAACAATGTTGTTTCAGACAGAAAACTGCTACAAATTGTCACTGTTTATGTAATTGTCATTGACTGTCTAAAGTGTAGATCAATGCCTGAAAATATTAAGGCAGAAGAAAAGCAAAAAACCACCACAGGTGTTTTAACTTATCGTAACAAAGTAAATATGTATAAGCTCAGGTGCAACATAGGGCTTTACATTTAAACAGCTAAACTTTTTTAAGACTAATAAATTTAGCTGATAAATTGTGAGGTTTCTGTAACACAACCTTAAAACTAATGAAATTAACTTTCTTTCTGTTTTTCGCAGATATGCTTAACTTGAACATTGACATCAAATAAATGCATATTGTATTATGCAGCCTGACCAACCTGGTGGCCTTCTATGGTTGGATCATCAGTGGCCAACATACAATAGGGAAAAAAAAGTGATCTTTAACCTTTGTTCAAAAATCTTGTTGCAGTTTTCCTGTAAGTGGCTTAAAGGGATGAGGCCTTAACCTTGGACCATAGTCCAATTTTAATTTGCGGTACCACGTTCCAAGTGTAATTCTGCATTTCTAATTCAGAGAATTTATGTTATTACTTACTTGGCTAAAAGACATCAGACTTCTGAAAACTCCTAAGTGTCACTGAGACCTCTTGAATGCTTCTTAACAGTGGTCCAAGGCTTTCACCCAATGTCACAGGCATGCTGTGACATGTAGCTGCTTCCAGCAAAGCAGGTAGAGGTTAACTGAATAGCAAAGTGGCACAGCAAGCAAGGACTCTTTACTACAACTCAGGTAGTAAAAAGTGGAGGGGGATTATGCATCCTGTAGCAAATGTAGTTATTAATGTGAAATATTGAAAAAAAAGAGCCTAAACATTACAATTTTAATATAAGTACTCTAACATTGGCTGTTTTCAGTCGTGATTTTGAAAAATGCCCTTTTTATTTAAGAAAATGCATTTTATGCCAGGCTGGGTTCATTTTAGTTTCAGTTAATTTGTTCCTGCATGTAATCCCCAAGAATACACAAATGCTTTAATTATAATTTAAACAGATTCAACCATTTCCGAGAGAATTCCTTCAGTTTTTTATGCAAGCTTATTGATTTTCTGTAACTAAACTTTATTTTCATAATGGGTTATTAAACTAGTCTTTTCCATAATAAATGTCAAAGGCATTTCATAGGAATGATGACAATCGAATTCTACATTTTTCTAAGTCTTAATCTACATTTTTCAAACACTTTCATTGGAAAAAGATAATTATATTTTGGTGGATTTCAGTCAAAACATTGAAGCTTGTAAAATTATTTCATTTTTATTTCTAAATTGTTTAGGAAGCATTATCTGTTACTGAAGTCTCATACAATAAAAAGTCTATTTTAACAATTGTTTTGGTTGTTAGATGAAAAACAACCTGCTTCATTAACCATAATTAATGATTACTAAATACATTTCCTCTTAACTGGCTAGGGTTGCTTGAAGTTAATATATGGAATCATTTCCCTTTTCTCTTTTTGTAGAGAAATATCGTTCATAAACTATTCATCTGAATTATTCTCATTTTCAGATGAAGCTGTAGTCTCACTGAAGGATGGGAACTGTAATTGGCATAGAGTGGTTCTTCATGTAACACTTGTGTCTGCAAAAACAAGATAATTAGAAGGAAAGATTTTCCTACATTAAAGCTGAAGTGGCAGCTAGAAATGAAGTTTCAGTTTATTTTCCTGTTGAAGGAGAGAGTGACATGAAGTGCTGAATATATCCGTGTGCAGCATGCTGTAATGGGTGGGGAAGGAAAATGGCTGCCTGGTGGGACAAGTCTTCAGCATCCTGTAGAACTTGGTCAGGGTTTTTCATCCTTCCCACACCTCCTTCAGAAACTGCAGAAAGACTTAGGCAAGTTTATGTCCTCAATTCTGTAGGACCTGAGTTTTTGCTTCTTTGACATAAGTGTGCTTGGGTAAGGGGGGTATGACAAAATGTTTTGCCCAGAAGAGCAGTAGGAACCAGAGAAGACATAATATTAGCTGTTAAAAAGACAAATATTTCCAATTATTTCAAAAATTTTGTAAAAAATACTAATATTTCTGAACTTTTCCTGACATTGTTAGGAATTATATTCATGCTCCATGTATTCTTCAAAACCTGATAGAATTTGTGAGACTCTTTCGTCAGAATATGAAAAACTATTTCTTTTCTTGTCCTCTTTATTAGTCCTTGTTTTTGTTCTGAACAATACTCAATCCTATATATTGAGATATTTATATAGGAAATACATATAAATAGGCTCTCTACACAGAAAACGTCTTCTGCAAAATCTTCTTTACCTCACTTCAATTCTCCAAACTGAATTCAAGTGAATTATAATTGTTCATTTTTCTACTAACTTCCCATTGTTATGTTTTAGACTTGCACTGATATAGTTTAGATTAGTTATTTCTTGAAAACTGATTTTAGTCCTGTCCATGATATTTAAATAAGGTATCCTTTATTTTCTTCTTGTTATATTTGCTAATTGACTGGATATATAAAGATAATGGCGAATACCAGTGGTCTTTCATGCCTGTCACAAACCTACTGCTCTTTTTCTTTTAGAAGAGAAAGGATCACAACTACTGTTACTTTAAGGAACAGGTACAACTTGAAAGAATGATGATATCTTCTGGTACTGGAAGCATTGCAAGGTTTGCATGAGCTGCATTGCTGCAACACCTATCAACAGCTGAAAACATGATGATCTTCAGAAGTTGTTCCTAGTTTTATGTTTAGTATTGGACTTCCCTGCTCCACCATAAAAACAAACATGCTGATGAAGCAATCTTACATTAAGTTTAATTTGAAATAAAAGTGTTACAAACCCGGGTTCACAGGAATACTGCAGAGTGTAACTATATATTCCTGCAGGTATTACCATAATGGGCCATAACCTCTGTACCGAGTTTGCCAGGCCTCAGGACCAAGCCTTAACTGTTATACTCTAACTTGGTATGACCTACCTGCAGTCATGCCTTACTTGGCTTAGCCATGACAACAGTTTGTCCAAATGACTAAGTGTCTATGGCTAATTTGTTTTACTTTTATCTGTCTTTGTGTGACACAACCATAATTTTAGGTAAAGAGTAGCAGCAAGCACCTTATGTAGAATGGGATAGTTTAAATTCTAACATACTGGTGCAGTGTAGAAAAACACAGGACTGGAACAATATCAGAGTCTTTCAGAAGTCAAGACACAAGCTTTAACAACTCAGACATGGTCATTAACACTATGTAGACACGGATGTAGAGAAAATGGGGCCTAGGGTAACAAAAATAATATATGCAAGAGACACAATATTTAGTGAAGTTGGATGTAAAGTGGAGGTGCAGAATGATAAAAAAAAAAGAGCAAAGGTATAAGAATATATTAGCAAACATGACCCCAAGTGTATCCTATGCCAAGAAAAAGGAACCATCACTATGAACATCATTATCCTACCAGTGACAGATGGATGCTGGAAGCTCACTGTGACTCCCTCATTACCACCACAATGAAATCACTGGCTTGGACAGATGTACTGTTTACTGGGTAAAAAACTGGCTGGATGGCTGAGCCCAAAGAGTGGTGGTGAATGGAGTGAGATTCAGCAGGTGACTGTCCACAAGTATATTTGGGCTGGTCCTGTTTAATAGCTTTATCAATGACCTGGAAGAGGGGACTGAGCACACTCTTAGCACTCTCAGACATTCTGCAGACAACAGCAAATTGGGCAGGATTATTGATCTGCTGGATGGTGGGAAGGCTCTGCAGAGGGATCTGGAGAGGCTGGATTGATGGGCTGAGTATAACTGTACTCAAGGTGAGTATAATTGTTCAACAAGGGGAAGTGCCAGGTCCTGAACTTTGACCCCACGTAAGTGCATATGCTGAAGCATGTCCAAAGAAGGCCAACAAGGATGGTGAATCACAAGTCTAATGAGGATTGGCTGAGAGAGTTGTGAGTGTTTGGCCTGGAGAAAATGAGGCTGAGAGGAGACCTTATGACTCTCCATAACTTCCTGAGAAGAGATTGTAGTAAGGAAGGTATTGGTTTTTCCTCCCAGGTAACAAAACAGGACAAGACTAAATGGCCTACAGTTGTGCCAGGGGAGGTTTTGATTGGATACTATAAAAAGTATTCTTCATGGAAAGAGTTTTTAAGCATTGGAACACACATAAAAAGGAGGTAGCTGAGTCGCCAAGTAGCCAAGCCACCATACCTGGAGGTATTTAAAAGATGTGGCACTTAAGGACACAGTTTAATGGTGGACTTGGCCATGTTAGGTTAATGACAGGACTCCATAATCTTAAAGGCCTTTTCCATTCTAAATAATTCTATGATTCCATGACCCAGGCAAACAATTGAAGGGTGAACATGACACTGAAAAAGGGACAAAAACTTTGAGTGTGTGTTACAATTTTAATTGTGTTATTATTACTATTACAGAAAATTTTTCTTTATAGATTTTTTCCTATTTATATTTTTACTCTTGCCTTTCTGTAGTTATATCTAGACTAATAATGATTCTTGAATTGGACTGTTAAGATTTCATTTGAAGTTATAAATTATTAGCTTTGCATCTATCTATCTATCTATCTATCTATCTATCTATCTATCTATCTATCTCAATCTATGTGTTTTGGGTTAACCTTAGGCCTCATCAGAAGAAAGACATTGACTTGTTGGAAGAAATCCAGAGGAGAATCACTAAGTTGATTACAGGCTTGGAACACCTCTCCTATGAAGACAAGCTGAGAAAGTTATGGCTGTTCAACCTGAAGAATAGGAGAGTCTGGGAAGAGCCAGAGCAGTTTCCAATACATAAAGGGAGCTTAAAAGAAGGCTGGATAAGGACTTTTTACATGGGAATGTAGTGATAGGACAAGGGTCAGCAGCCTTAAGTTGAAGGAGGGAAGGTTTAGATTAGATATTAGGAAGAAATTATTTATTATAAAGGTGGTGAAGTACTGGAACAGGTTGCCCAGAGAGGTGGTAGACTCCCAAGCCCTGGAGTTGTTCAAGGTCAGGCTAGGTGGGCCTCACTTTTGACTCTTTTTTTATTTTAAGAGAATTGTATGGGGTGGACATTCCAAAATTAGTTACCTCCCCTTTACAGTTTTAACCACTCCCCTTTCACCAATTAGGAAAGTAGATTTAAATGAATGCAAGAAGATACAAATGAAAAAAATAACAGTTTTCTAAAGATCAAAC
Source organism: Erpornis zantholeuca (assembly GCA_013400515.1). Classification (NCBI taxonomy): domain Eukaryota; kingdom Metazoa; phylum Chordata; class Aves; order Passeriformes; family Timaliidae; genus Erpornis; species Erpornis zantholeuca. The sequence goes on from VZTN01025331.1 coordinate 7,369, forward strand.
AGCAAAAACCAAGATAACAGTAATAATCAAAAGATACAAAGGTGATGAATCCCATGGACTCTCTGGGAACAAAGAAATAAAGATGGCAGATCAGCCACTCCCCCAGGATAGTGGCCATCATAGCTGACAGCGTGGATGAAAAGACAAAGACATTATGGCAAAGAAGCTCCTTCCCCAAAATGGCAGCTGCTTTGGAATAATACCCTGTGGATCAGAAGACAAAGATTATATGGCAGTGAAGCCCTGCTCGGCCCAACCTTCCTCTTGGAACAAAAAGGGTAGGGAAGGTAGGAGCTTAGAAAGCAGTTCTGGTGGCGAATGGGGAGTGCTGGCATTGTCTGGGGCAGCTCCAAACCTGCAGTGTGTGTTTCCCTGCTTCTTTCCAGCTGGCATCAGCTGCAGTTCTGAGATGTTGCTGGATTGCAGGGGGAAGAAAATGGACTTGCTGGACACCAAAACCTGCACCCCTGACCTCATCAGCCTCATTGGCCCTGGCCTGGTGCTGTGGCTGCAGAAAGGTGTTATGAAATTTGCTCTGTAACAGTTTAGGATTGTGAAATGCAGTTTCTCAGAGACCTACGTCAGGCGACGCCACACCAGACCTCTAAACTCTTTCAGCTTAAAACTGCTAACCCTTGGTCTGTCACTGCAGGTCTTGATGAAGGTCTGTCCATTTTCCTTGCAAGCTCTTGCTGTACGCTAAAAGGCTGCTATAAAGACTTTTTAGAGCATTCTCTAGGCTGAACAACCCTCTCATCTTTTTATTATAGGAGAGGTGTTCAAGTCCTCTTATTTCTGTGGCCTTTCCCTGGACACACCAACAGGTCTTTCTTGTGCTGGGGACTCGAAATCTGAATGCAGTACTCCAAGTGGGGAGATTCATCTCCCTCAACCTGCTGGCCACACTACTTTCAATGCAGCCCAGGATTTAATCAGTTTTCTGGGCTGCAAGCACACACTGCTGGCCCATATTCAATTTTATGTCCAATGTCCATTGTTCAGTGATGAAGGATGTTGATAGCATAATGCTTGTGCTGTTGTCTGTCGTCAAGTTATCTTGTTTTGACAAAAACAAATAACAACAAAGTTTATGTGTTGTATTTTACCATTGGTGCTTACCTGACGCTCTGCAGTAATATATCATCAATTCAACGGTCCACTGGTAATGTATGGAAGTTAATGTGTAATCAACACACCATGATTTTGATGATAACTTCACTATAATGAATTACCAGGGCAAAGCCAGCAGGTGCATACTAATTATTGATCATATCACTGTAGTGTGAATTTCTTTGCTGTTTTTACATGCAAGGAACTTGCTGAGGGTGATCAGACTGTACTTCTAGTGGAAGGGTAGCTCCTAAGAGGTCAAAATGTGATTCTAAAACCTTACTGTTACTGCACTTGTACTTTCAAAATTTTATTGTTGACATGGAGAGCCACAAGTTACTTAGCCTTACAATTATAAAAAATTTGTATGCAGCAAAAAAGGTTAATTCTTCTTTCGTGATTGCCCATTCAAGTGTTAGGTGTGTATTTCTAAACTGAAACTCATTCTCAGTGCAGATTTCCATATAAATTCGTGGTAGATGATATAACACGGGCAAGCAGCCATACACTGTGGCTTGGGCAGTTCAGACTGTACATGTAAAAAATGAAAACAAAACAGAAAGAAAACCTGGAGAGTAATGCAGAAACAGACTGATCAAAGATGATACAGTTTCTGTCACTAGAGGTTTTTTACAAGTTGCCTAGAAAAAAACAAGGCTGAATGACCTAGCACTCAGATTAGCTCCTCCAATGTCCAACCAGCTGTTCACAGAATCACAGAATAAGCTAAGTTGGAAGGCCTCCAACAAGGATCACTGAAGCCAATACCAGCTTTTCTATTATTCTGAATGATTGCTAATAAATACTTTGCAAGGCCCTTATCCTATGCATGTACATTTTCTTCAATAAGGACAGAATTACTAAAACCACTTAGCATTTACTGTGAATATACTATGAAAATATCAGTAAGATTACTAATTGCCAAATTGTTCATTAGAGATAAGTAAAGAATTAGATAAAATAGTTCTTTTACCTTGAAGTGAAATATGAATTGTCACTACCTTCATTATGTCATCATATAAATACTATTTTCTAGCAAGTATAATTCTGTATAAAAATAAAATGGTTGAGGTGACATTTTATAAGATACTGAATAAACCAGTAAGCCTGCATAGCGAGTAAATAATTAAGGTCAAAAGAGCTTTTCAAACAATGTTATTAAAAAAAAAAACCACCCAACATCAAAAGGCATTTCAAAACTGTACATTCTATAGCAGGACATAAAGAGAATACTAAAAGACAGTATTTAAAACTAAATGATCATGACAGCTTCATAAAATAGTAAGAGCTGGATTCTTAGATTTGGGGGGCACAGTTTTAATAAATACATTTCTTAAAGAAATAGAGTGTTGTCTCCAGGGCTTTGGAGATGAAAACTTATAAATCTTGGAGAAAAAAAAGAAAAGAAAAAACCCCACAAATGCACAGAAATGAAACAAAACAAAACAAATTTACTTTTTGTTTTCTTAGATAAATGATGATTTTGAATCCCAATTTGAAGTTTTACTTCAAAGGATCTGGGTTCCCTGATTTTTCCTGAACTCTTATCTAATTTACATACCACATTCCCAAGATTTAACATAGGTTATTCAACATTTTAGGAAAACTTATTCTTTCTTTTTCCTGAAGTGAAATAATTGTCATGTTATTTTACTGTAATACTGAACTTCCTATTAAAAGATTTGAATATAATCTAGATTCTGTATTTATCAGAGGCTCACCTTAAAACATCCTCAGATTTGCCATGTCATACAGAGCATAAGCAAGTGAAAGGGCTTATTACACAATGCACTTCCATTACAGACAGCTCAATGAAGGATTGGGAAATATCCAGCTGCTAATGTGTCTTAAATTACATACCCTTATATTGTGTGCATTCTAATATTAGGAAAATTGGTGCTCTCCCTCTTATACTCAAATAAAAGGGATTCATTTAATCTCACATCAGGCATTTTAGCTGTTCGGAACATAATCAGGAATATCAATTTTCTAATCAAACAAAGAAAAAAAGAAAAAAGAAAGGGTTTCATTTTGTGGTATAGCATAAGCATAAAATCCAGATATAGATGATTTAGACAATAAAGACAAAGACATTTCTGCCAAATTGTACTGGCTTCCTTGAGTGTTGTAACTCCTGCTGAGTTCCCCTGTTAAGTGTATGAACAGAGTGCTGCCTCAAGTCCTTTTTCCAGAAGTACTTAGGCTGTAACATGGGGTTTTTTTCCCCATAGATCTCTCTGGCACAGTATTTGAGCCTTCTGTCTGCCTATTCCCTTTCCATAGTTTCATATTACTAATATCAACTTTCATATTACTAAATTCTCCAAGACTCTACTTTATATCTCCCATTATACCTAAAATTATATAAAAATCAACAGGGTGGAAAGTTTAAGGTGTAAGGGTCCAAGGGCAGCTGAGGTCTTTTTCATGGAAGGCAAGTAATGGAATAAGTAGGAGAAATCTCAATCACATATGGAGCTGAGGTATTCGAGCATGCACCTGAACCCTGTAGCTATGACACATTAATTGGTGTCATGGGGTAAATAGGCATCTAAATAATTCCAGTGATATCTTTGGAATGAATTAGAATGCTGTAGAGGGGAAACATGATGCTTTCACATGAAAAAGTAAGTGGAAAATTTGCAAGGATGAGATGAAATTGTGAGGGACAAATTCGGCAAGTGTTAAAGAATTTTCTCCACTCTATGCTATAGCAGAGTCTCAGGCTTTAGGTCCAATAAGGTAATTTATTTCAGAGATATAGCAGTAGAAACCTCAAGCTGGGTGCCTCCAGAAACGGATGCTGAAAAAAGAAATCTCTGTGCAATTCTACCTTACAATCTAAATTCCCCACCTCTCTCAGTACAGTTCCAACCAGTACTAATGTCTGGGGTCTTCTCATTCCTCACTGGACCTCTTCATTGTCTCTAGGCAGGCCATTTTTTTCTTACATTTAAGGCTGCAGCTTCTGCTGATGAATGTAGCAACCTTCCTTGATTCCTTATCTTCCAACTCCAACCAGCTCTGGGGTCTCCTTTTAGTTAACCAGGTAAAAGTTCAGCATATCACAGCTTTCAGACTAAGGCTTCAGCACACCTAAATACTAATGCTAAGTTAGGATAAGTGATTAATATCCTTTATTTTGCTAGAGTAGGATTCAGGCAAATAGGGAGACTGGACAGTGTTTAGAGACCTACTTGCATGATACCTTTACATTCAGCCACAAAGCTACAGAACTGCTGCTGCCTCTCAACCCATCCACAAATCACTTGAAATCATCACAATGATGTCTGTGTCACAACATAATAGACTGTATGCTTTAAATTTAAGAATATAGATTTGTACACGAAAGGAGAATGAGGAGATGCATGAGAAGATGTGTGGGGTGTANNNNAGGAGATGCATGAGAAGATGTGGGGGGGGTATGTGTTGACACCTGAATGTAATTTATGACTTATAGTGATTCTCCACCTTTGCACTTTTAAATACTTACAGATATGGTTTAATTATTGTCATGTGTATTACTGAATGGTACTTTTTATACTGTTAATGCTTTGGTATGTTATCTACTGACAAGCAGGTTATAAATTAGTTGCCAAATATGGGCTTCACTTAGAAATACAAGAATTTTTATCACATTTTAAAGAAGAGTCAATTAGACTCTGAGTAAATAAATTGGAAAACTTCAACCTATGCAACCTGTTCAGTAAATCTAAGAGAAAACCAAGGGGTGAGGCCATGATCACAACCTATAAAAGCCTACAGAAGGGATAAAAACAGCAGTAGCAAGCTCTTCATGCTAGATCACAAGCATATAACATGATCCTATCACATCAACCTAAGCAAGATAAATTCAGACTTGGCACACAAATTCAACTGCATTTTCCAAGCCATTGCAATAACATCTCAGTAGTTCTGCTGCCTTCTCTCTTGCTGGGAACATTTATATGAAGACCATTTAACTAAAGCATGCTTTAGTTTAGCACCAGCTGCAGGACTGACAAATTGTATCAGGAATCTCATTAGGCCCCCATTAAGTGAGAGATCAAACTGCAAGATTATAGCAGTTGCTTCAAGTCTAGAGTTTCTGAAAGATGTGATAAGACAAAGAAGTGTCTGCTGCAATTCAGCATTCCACACCACTCAAGAGCACTGAACCTACTGTTAGCCTTTAATAAGATCAGTATTTGTACATGTTGCTCAGTCTCCCAGGGACATGTATATTAGTGTATGCTGAAAACAATAAATACTCCTTCTTTAATGCCCGTTCTGTGCAGTACAAGAGATCTTCCACAAATGACTTGATCTTCTATAGTGACAAAAAACTTTTCACCAATTAAGATTGATTTAACATTACTGCTTGTTGATTTACATTTATTAATTCAGTGTACTGATTATAGACAATAGGCTATGTATAATATTTTTAGTCATATTTTTCTTATATTTAAAGTAAATATAGGTGAGGTATAAGGGAGAAATATCTGTATTTGCAGATTAATTATTCCTTGGCTATTCTTTAATAAATACTAACTTATAAATGACACAATGAAATTCATTTAATTTCTAGTGCAAAAGGATTTTGAACATAATTTCATACACTGCAAACTACCAGGTTAATCTTTTGACTGTACCACTCTGTATCTGACTTGAGGAACCTCTTCCAGGCTTCTCAGTTTCAAAGTCTCAGGTCTTAAGACAGGAGATGTTCAGAAACATAGACATAGACCTTTGCTTACTATCTAAATACCCTAACATTAGGTATTGCCAAGGGACCAAAATGTCTGAGTACTTCCAGCATGAAGATTAATCATCTATCAATAATTACATGGATTATTTCTTGTTCTTTCACTTGCAAGTAAGTTACTGTGTGTCAAGCAGGCATTTATGGCATCAGTCCCAGTTCTGATGTGTTGCTTTGTCCTGGAAGAGATCCAGGTGTAATTCAGGAACAATAGTTGGTCTTTAATCTACAAGAAAAATTACGCCATCATTCAGCAGAGGCTAACCTTGCTTCTTAATTAAGGTAAGAAGTTAGTGATCTTGAAGGGAGTGGTAGCCTGTATCTTTCAATGTTAACATTAATTGTACAACAGCTCACTAATGGAGGAGCTCAGAGCAGAAACATAGTTCCATGTCCCCTCTCCTCCCTCCTCTTGGCCATATTGTAGCACGTTCTTTCTTGCACCCTCCTACTGAAAAAGTTTTTTATCTCGAAGTATTTAATAATATGTTCTGTACATTCTATGATATGAAAAATTATTGCAGGTTAGTCTTCAAAATCTGAAGATTTTTCAGACTCAGCATAATTTTATTTTCTGATATGCTTATACTTCCAAGGCCCACATAATTTTGTATGATATAAGCATCATACTGAGCATGCACTATGCTCATTTTGTATTGAAGGGTATAAAAAGTATAATTTTGCTTAAAAGAATATCAGGAAGGCTATTATAAATATATTTTCTCATGATTTAGGTGCTTAAAAAAATCCTGGGACTGTTTTTGATTTTGACAGATGGGACTGCACCATTAGATAGTTTTTACAAAGCCACTCTTCAGGTTTCTTGAATAAAATACAAAAGACAATCAACAAAGAAATCCACACTTTTCTACAGACTAAATTCCCTGTTTATAAGAGAAATTATTTACTTGAATTCTCTTTGAGTTGGACTTGCTGTAAGAACTAATGTATGTCAAAAGACTTTATGGTTAGAAACTAGGAATATTTTAACAGCAAGGATAGTTGAGCACTACATTAGACTGCCTTTGCAACCTGCATCAGGGGAGGTTACTGTTAATAACAATCCTTGGTCAGGTTTTTTGTGTTGTAGTAGTATTACATGTGTGTGTATATATATATATATACATGTAACAAAGTTTAATTATAAAAAAAGGAAAATCAGGTTTACAATGAATGAGCTAATGCTGCAGTCAAATCTGCAAAAATCAGATCTTGTTCACAACTGATCCAGTATTTAGGAGCTGTAGCTC
>VZTN01025331.1:14523-25009 GCA_013400515.1 Erpornis zantholeuca
AAAATGCTTGAAAATTCTTTCCTGTTATGTTTTCTCTTACACTGTTTAGATTTTGACATTAACAAGCATTTGGAATTGTGACATAGTCAACAAACGTATCTAAGGATTAAAGGATAATTAGTGTTGCATATTAAAATTTCATCATAGTCATTGATATTGAATTTTCCATTGCTGTCTAGACAAACCACAGCAATTAGAACTTAAAAAGGTAAATAAATTTTTAATATAATCTGAGAAAACACCAAGGTATGTTTTTTAACTGCACTGAAGAAAGAGGAAACTATGGAAATGCTTTGCAATGATGACAATAAATCATGAAGAAGATGAAATAAGTGAAGCAACTTCTGACGTCATTTTCAAATGGCAGCAATGAAGTGGAAAATTGCTATACTATGAAGAAGAACATTTAATAGTACTGTAATAAATCATTCACCGAATACTATCACAGTTTAAATTAAAATAATTTATAATTAAGTTTAAAAGACCTTTGAACATATTATTTTTGATGACTCCTAGTAATGTTATTCCACTGCCTGTTAGCATAAAAGTAAATGCCAAAGAACTCGTTTAAAAGGATCCTATATACTAGGCTTCAGATTTAATTTTCAGTTACTGCATCAATTATTTACCCTGAGAAGAGTTCAGCTATGACACTCTTTACAAAAATGAGTAATTCTGACATTTTCTTAAGTTTACTCACAAGAAGAATAGTTTAGGTAGAAATACATACAAAATCAAAGTAAGTTGAAATAACTTCTGAAATATTACTGCACTGGTCAACTCCAATGTGCTAGTAACAGTACACAGTCAATGCAATAATATGAGAAAAATTGTGTTCTGTAGCAAAAATAGAATCAATTGGCATAACTCACTCACTTGTCCTTCAACCACTAAGTAGGGATTGCATACAGAGTAAGGCACAAGAGTAAAATCATAGTGCCAGCACTGAATAAAAAGCATATTCTGGAAAAAATATTGGAAATTCTTTATACATATTTAAAATTTTGCACTGTATCTTTGAGAAAAATAATGCTGTTGAGAGCATTTAAAGACTTTCCAATTCTGCAAGAATCGAAATAGATAAATAAATTGGTATTCTTCCCTGGTAAACAGAATAACCATCAGTGTAATTCTTCATAAAGCTATTTCATAGTTTGAATGCATGTTAATATGGAGCTATATTTTGAGTGAAATTAATTTAACTCATTGACAATTTTATATAATATTTTTGATATTTTTTAAAAGGCACCATAATAATTATATATTTCCATATCACCTATAATGTCCTTAACATTGTTTATAACAGCTATAGTCATTATATGTATATAATGCATATACGCACACTCATCTAGAATGTAGAAAAAACCTTATTTCAAGGACAAATGTAACATTTTTGCTGACAAATAAAATCCTTTAAACATAGCTTTTCACTACTGGTTATTTTTCTTGAAGAGTGGGAAACTCCTGAACATTTTTTTTTTTTACATTAGCTTTTCAAATTTTAATTTAATGTATTTTCAATTTCTGAAAACAAGATTTTTTTCTTAACTTCTCTCAAAATAAAACAGCATAATTTCTTAGTCATCATTCTAAATTAATTCAAATAACCTTTTTGGATATGAGGTAGAGTCCAATCTTAGCATGTTTGGAAATTTAGTAGTTGATAGCTTTAGCATGAATGATATATTAGCAACTTGTAAACTTAAACAATTTCTCATTAGATTAAAAAACACAGAAACAAACAACCAACATTTGTTTTTTTCTACAGGTCCATTTTCTTAGATTAAAACGTATATATTGATTATTTTGCTATCTCCTGTATCAAGGAAGAGCTGTCAGAGCTGTTTTAAACCACTGGCAGCCAATTGATTTGTAATTTAGTCCTTGCTGAATATTAAAATTCCAAGGGAAAAGTTAAAATACTTAGAATCAGAAGCAATTAACCAGAATTAACTCATCTTTGTGACCAGATGAGTCCACCTTCTAATGAAGATTTTCTGTTTACTATCTCAGTGACCTGGATGAAGGGATCCAGTACATACTCAGTAAGTTTGCAGACAGCTGAGACACAGAGGCTTTTTGAGGTGCATTTGCACAATCACCTATAATATTAACTCAGCTCCTGGGCAAGTACTGCTTTGTACCTGGCTAGCTGGGTTGGAATCCACCTCTTCTGCTTTCACACTCACCTTTGAGCAATCAGCCAGTCTATGGCCTCTTTCTGTGCCCTTGTTTCCTACCTCCACCTGTCCTGACAGTTTACACTATCAGTTTAGGCAATCAAATACCATTTTGTACTATTTATAACACTCAGCATAACAGCTCCCAATTTAGTCTACAGTCTCTGGGCACTCCTGTAATGATGCTGCTGTACTAACAACATCTGGCAGGTTGGCAGTAATTTTGCATCTGATCTGAATTCTGCTGGTGAAAGCATTCATAGTATTTTTAAGGTATATATTGGATCAGAATAGTTCTCAAAATATCAGGTTCTACTGCCTTTTTTTCCTTATCTGATCAAGTTATCAAGATGGGTGACACCTATCAGAGCTAGACTTCAATTTTAAGATTTTATTCAAGTCTTAATTAATTGTTTCTTGCCTCTGATAATGATGGGTATGTGAAATATTGCACCAAAAACACTGCCTACAAGTCACCCAAGTGTTCATAGGAAGCTGGGTAGGCTTTTCATTGCCTGGGTGAACCACCAACATACCCATATAATTTTTTTATTTTGGATAATTCTGATCGGTAGTCATTGCATTTCTTTCAAACCATTCTTCAGCTTAGTCTTTAAATTTGAACAAGTCTTATGGATTTTAGTTTTGTTTACTAGAACATCAAGAGTAAATAGAAATATTTTCCTTTTGTTTATTTCCCACAAAAAAAAATCCCATTATGGATAATAATAACAACAGGAAAAAAACCCAGATATATTGATATTTTTCAAATATGCATTCTTTAAATTCAGAATTTTTTTTTAATAGCTTCCAGCAATTATTAATATTCTTCTGTAGGAAAAGCTCATGGAAATTCTGAAAAAAATATATATCTTTATGAAGCTTTGTTTACTGAATTTTTTCCAGTTACTAGGGAGCAGATGTGCTCCCTCTTGCCTACAGAAATGACTTGAAGAAAATAGCTGCATATTTAAAGTAGCTCCCAGCTCCTAAGGCAAAACCTAGATGATTCATCTTTCCTACAAGAAAACAGCAATTTTATTAAATATTCACAGAATATAGCTACAGCATTTACAAAGGTGTGTTCCAAACCACAAAAGGGACAGACAAGGTATCTCAGAGGAATCAATGTGAAATTTTAAAAAGACATAAACTGCCAGAACAAAATGTGAGCCACCTTCTCTAGTGACTAGACAAAGTACATCCTGAAAGTTAAATGAGACAGTTAAGGAAATGCTTAAATCTTTCCTTCTCTTGCTCTTTAATTTTTTTTATTGCATATTTGGAAAAATTAATAAAGTAATACATTTATATCTGCATACATATGTGTGTGTGTGTTTATATATATTCATAGACACAGACAAACATTCTCTAAGTATATGTGTAGAGATATATATTTGTCATAAGGTCATGTATTACTTCGTTGTTTCCCATGCCATTATATCTCCTCAAATCTTTCTTCCCATGTGGCATTCACTAGATTTACAACCAGAGAGAAAAAAATGTCCTTTGATTGCACATGTGTGCAGTCATTACCCCTATTTTTATTCTGTGATGTGAATTGAATGTTGCCTGGTGAAACTTTTCAGGATGTGTTCAATCTTGCCAGCCGTAGAATGGTGAGAAAACTGAAGTGGGGCCACGGAACACATTTGTTGTGTCTGGATCTTCTGTTCATCTTTTGTGCTTTTTACTCTGAAGAGTCTTTTTTATGTTATGAGCTTCGAAAATAATCCAGAATACTCAGAAGAATTTATATTGCATTAAAGCTGTATTTTGTTTTCTCAGATTTTTATGTGGATGCAATCACAGATGATCTAATGAAGATTTTCTGTGACATTCCACTGTTGTAAAAGGAGGTAACAGATAAAAACATGAGTTTAATACAGAAAGTTGCTACATGTCTAGGAGGCAAAACAGCTTTTCACAAAGGACAGTGGAAGTCCCAGAGATGTTTTTGTGCGTGAGGTGCTAAGGGCATAAAAAGAGTAGTTGCATAGCCTCCTAAAATGACAAAGCATGAAGGATGAAATTGCCGATGTAACATTAATCACAAGAAATTTTCTACTTCCCACCTGTCACCCAACACCATTGAATAAAAGAGACTGATAAAGAAAGGGAACTTTTTTGTTATCTACACCAGAAAAGAAATTATAAGCATATTTAATTAGTTATTGTTTACAAAGCACTTTAGATGCTTGGATGAAATGTGCTAGATAAGTGCTAAGCATGATCGTAATTATGTCTTTTTTCTCTAGTCTGGCAATGTAATCGTGATGTTTGCACAGTCAAATAAGCAGGCTACAGAAATATTGAATTTTGAGATATTTTTTCTTACTAGTGTTAGACATCATTAAGGCTGAATTTTTATTTTCAGGTTTATGTCATTAATGAGTTAGTTCACCAATGTGTCCTTGATACTCAGCACCATGACAAACTTATGCTGAGCTTTCCCAACATATATTTTCAGTAATGCAGACGCATTTTATTATTTCACCCTTTTCTACAAATACATATATTCATATGTATTATGGAAATATTTGTCAGGACCTGAAGCTTTTTCAGAGAAAGATTTAGTCTTGATTAGAACGTAACCGTCTATTTAGGCTTCTTAAAAAACAAAAGCAAGAAAACAGATGCATTATATGATATTACCTTTCCTTTTTCCTTTTTTTTAATTGTTGCTGTCGAGTTAGGGACAGTCATAGAATGACACATGAATTCAGGAGGCAAAAAGTTTTTTGTTTATTAGTCCACACGCCTTTTATAGACAGCTGTGTAAAGGTACTACTCTATTGGTTATGTGATTAACACCCTCTAACCATAGGCTAACTAAAAACAACACCAATTTTGAAACATCTTACAGAAAAAACCACCAGGTGCAAATTGTTTACCAAAAATTGTTTTCCATTCTTCTCTCACAGCTTTCTGCTCGCTGCATGAGAGTGTGCTTTCCCACAGACACTGAGCAGTCTGATGCTGGAAAATTCCTCTCTGAACAAGCAGTCAGCACCATATTTAATTTCAGAACCAACATGTAGACATTTTTTTGAGATGTGTATGAAATTATCCCAGTTATGAGCTGGATTCTGGCATACTTTGAACTCTATGCAGCTCATTGCAACATAGAATCTAATGCTGAAATTTAGGGTTTTCGAAGTCTGACCTGATAAGGTTATCTGTATCTCTGAGTAATTGTAATGTTTTTAAAGATATTTCATCCCACCCAGCCCGAGTGCACCCTGGCCTTTATCCACACGACTTACCAAAGAAGGGTGATCATTCTTTGAAAGAACTTATATTTTAAAAGTGCAACCAGAATAACACTTTTTTTTCATAAAGCATTATTTTAAAGTTGAACTTCAGGAAAGCAGCTGAAGGAGATTGGACCAGTTCTTTTCTCCCTCTTTAAGACACTATCACATTTAAATATATGCCAGTCTGATTCATATAAAGAAACACTATCCATCTCTTTAAAGAAAGCTTTGCCACTATGAAGAAAATAAATCAAGTTCAATAAAGAACCTGAACTCAGATTTGGAGAAGGGATGAAGGAAATGTTGCATGCAGGACACAGTTGCAGAGCGGTTAAGGAAACCAAGGTTCAAGTTTCTGCTCTAAAACTCTTTCTGTATTTTATCCAGTTTAGTGATAAAACTGGTCACTAAACCAGTTTTTTTCACGTGAACAGTGAAAAATCTCTACACACCTATAGATATGCAATGTGAAAAAGTTAAAGAAGTTAGTCAAGACACTTTTAAGACCTTCAGTAATACAGCTAGGAACATAGACCTAAATCAGTAACCTAAGATCAAACCAGTTTTAAAACATTTTAATAGTATCATGAGGCCAGTATGTAAAAATAGAATTAATTTTTCTCCAAGGGAAATTTCTAGTTTTAATTTTGTGTTGAGTGCTACTAAATGAGATTCAAAAGTCACTCTTTCCCAAAATATAAAATCTGGCAAACAAGAGTGAGACCATCTATACTAGATATGTCAAAAATACTGAACTCTTTAATTTCTATGTTAAAAACCTTATATTAGATATTAATATTATATAATAATATCAATTGAATATTTAATGGCCTCACAGCCAATATTCAATCAATTGAAATAGGAGAAGAATAAAATGTTAAACCTACATTTCTACCTTAGACTGAAAAATTTCAGTAGTACTGAAATGGGTAAGTGAAGAATATTTTACTCTTACTTTCTGAACATTTTGTGGAAAATTTCTTAACTTGACTTTTAAAAGTCATTATAGTAAAAGAATTATTTTGGTCACACCTAGACATCAGGTATCATGGAATTTTGATTTATTACAGCTCCCTCATTATTTACTTCTTTTAAGCTGCTGCTTTTCCTCATCTACTGAACAAAATGTACTAGTACAATGCAGTTCCATACTGTAAACATGATTCACAGTTATCAACTGCCTAACACTTAGTTAAAGGGAATTAAAATAAAAGGTTAAATTATTAATTAAATAATTATTATAATACTAATATTATATATTTTATTATATATAATATATTTACTATAATAATATTCTATATTATATACATTATTATAATTAATGTATATATATATAACCTAAGTTTCTAGAACTTAATACTTGGTTCTTCTATTTATGGTTTCCAGCTTTGGGATAGATACGAACTTTATGATGCATAAAAATATATGAACTTTTACTTGATGCATAAAACTAGGGCAAGATCACAATTTTTCATGTAAATTTAAACAAATGTCAGGAAATTGTGTGGAATAACCAATTAGAGGATACAATAAAAAGAAAGAACACCAAACAATAAACAAAATGGTTACGCTTGAAGCTCCTTAATGTCAAAACTGCAGTGTTAACTGAAAGTCTGCACATTCATATGCAGATTTTATCAGTTTAGCATAAATTCATTCTCACTGAAAATAAAAATAGGGTCACAGAGGAAACATACAATGAAACACAATGATAAAGGTAAATTAGAAAACAAGGCAAATTTGTTTCTATGTCCTAGTGTGAAAAATCAAAAAAAAACCTTGTAATATACAAAAAAATGAAAGTTGACAAGCCAGGAAAAAGAAAAAAAAGAAGGCAAAATGAACAGGTAGAAAATATCCAGTTAGGCAATCTCATGGCTAAGACAAATAAGAGATCTCTGTCTTCTTTGGTATCACTTAACTTCACTACCACAATCAACACAAAAGGGTTGGTATAAATATAAGGCAAACACACACTGATGTAGAAATGGTGATCAGTCCTGCAATAAGCTCCCTACTCATTTTCAGAATGTCACAGATATCCTCTATTTTTTTACATTCATATATCTTAATGTAGTTCTCTAGGCCTAGCATTAAAAGCCCATTTCAGACAGTGCTTAATGAGATGGCTGTGGTTGTCAATTACCTGTTAAGAACTTAGCTGAGAAATATATTTGTTTCAAATCTCTCTTATCTAAATTTTAAGGGTTGTTTTGTTTTGGTTTTTCTCTTCTGATTTTGCTCTTGCATGATATCTGATGTACAAAAATCATGTTTTAGCTTTAGTTCATCTCTACTTAGACAAACATTTCCCTGTCCTTAGTCTTCTCCATGTAATTTAGCATGTAACAACAGTGTCTTCAGAGACTGTTTAGGTATTTTCCCCCCTTTTCATTTAGGGTCACAGATGCATCTTGAAGTGCCATTGGGGAAGGGGAGTATAGAGGAAAGAATATTTTTTTCTAGAAGCATTCACAGCAAAGACCTAGCGCTTAAAAGGAAATGCAGTGCTATCTAGTGAACAGATTACTGCAATTTATTAAATTTTGAGGTCATAATGATTTCATTTCACCACTGACTAACTATAGGATCTCGAAGAAACAATTTCATAGCTCTCTGCTTCTGTTTCCCCACTGTTTTTGACTTCTTGTTTTCCAACTATAAGACTCTAACAAGATGCATGCATAATAGAGACCTAATTTTATTCACAATTCCAGGCTCAACTCTAATATAGATAATAATTAAACTAGAGTGTGTTTCACAATCATAGAATACTTTGCGATGAAAGAGAGCTTAAAGATCATCTAGGATCAACCCCTCCCACCATCAATACGGTCACTAGAACATGTGTAGTTAGCCCAAAAGCCGATCGGAAGATCTCGGGCTGTTACGAGGAGTCAGGGCCCCTCCCCTCCATTGCACTGTCAAAGTTATGTAACCACAAGGAAGTGACGTGGGCACCCCACAGGTTATTTAAGGGGGCACCCACAGGAAATAAATCGCATTCTGCCGTTCACCACATTGGTGTCAGGAGTGGTTTGTCCAGCAAGGTTGTAAGTGCGCTGTGGTCTACTCCAAACCAGGTCGCCACTGCCGGAGGGTTATCCCCCACCCTCTGGCAGCAAGTGGTGCCGTAACCCATGTTGAGCGCCCGCCGTTCAGCGGCCTGTGTATGCTCCGGGCGACGGGAGGCTCGCTGGAGGAACAGACGGCCGAAGCGCTACGTCCGACTTCGGCGGGGAGGACGCTCCCAGTACCGCCCAGCATGGAGGCTTTGGGCAACGTAATTTCAGAAATTTATGATCAGTGGGGCATAAAATGCTGTTTTAGAGAGTTTGACACTGCTATTAGACGTCTGTTGTTGTTGAAAGCTATTGATTGTCCCGTGGACGTGTTGCATTCTGAGAGCTGGAATAAGTGTACGAGTGCTCTTGCCAAAGATGTTTTTAGTTCGGGTACGGGGAAATATCTTAAAAGCTGGGGTAAAGTCATGCAATCTCTGCAGAAAGCTCTAGAGGAACAAGAAACTTAGAGAGCTGCCTAGCAGTGTTTGAGAGTGACACCAAAACTTGGTGTGGGTGCTGCGACTCAGACCACAGCTGATGATGATTTTAAAAAGGAGAAGATGCAGCCGAATACTAACAGCCCTCCGTGGTCGCGCCCTTCATCTCCTTCCCGAGCCCCCGCTCCTGACCACAACCCGAGCCCACTTCCTGAGTGTACTAACTTTTTGTTTTCTGTCTCCGAGGCTGGTAGTACTGCTGGAAATAACTTAAAAACTGAAAATGATTTAAAAGTAAAACCACCACCCTATGCGCCACAAAATGGCACCAAGGTCGAGCAAGATGGGCGGGGTCGAGAGCCGATTCGCGCCACAGACATGCACGGTCACGATTGTGGAGAGGGTGATGCAGCTCGCGACTGGGAGGAGATCACAGAGCCCTATCACAAACCGAGCTCCAAATCGTTCCCTTATAAGGCTGAGGAGTTTCCAGAAACAGGGCGGTGCAAAGTAAGCCCCATCACCTCCGCCCACAAGAGCGAAAGAACCTCCCCACCCAGTAGGCGGAGAGACTCCAGGAGAGGGAGGAGCCCCATGACAACGAGGCCCAGGGGCGGGATCCCAGAGCGTGGGAAAGACCAGCCCACAAGAGGGGCGGGAGAAGGCGGAGTCCAACTAGACACCCCCACAGCCCGGAAACCTCGAGTCAGTTGACTTCCGGCTCTGACTCGGATCACAGCTCCGATGACTGGTCGGGGATGACAGGGCTTACTGACTCGGACTTAAGACTACATGCTTGCGGCACAAGCATTGCACGATGCTTCTAAAAGACAAACCCCAAGGCGTTCAAACAAAAAGACTCCCTCTATGCCACTAACGGATTGGAAAAGGGTCCAAGCAGCACTCACCGATTTACCGGAGACCGCCACGTGAATTTTTCCAGTTAAGAGACTGGACAATAATTTGCCAACGTACTCGCCAGTAAATCCCAAAGACGTACAAGCAATTGCCAAAGCAAGTGCAGAGAAAGGGATCAACTCTGCAATGGTTTCCACCCTAATCGACGGTCTTTTTGGCAATGACGGCATGCTTCCCTTTGACATTAAGGAGACTTGTCGTATGATTTTTGACGGAGCTGGCATGATTGTGTTTAAACAAGAATGGGAGGACAATTTAGAAAAGATGCTGGCAAAAGCCAATGGAGACCAACACCCATTACACCATACAAGCATACAGCACCTTATGGGCAGGGACCCAGGACTGATTAGCCCCCAGGCGCAAGCGCAACATCCAAGAGCCTCAGAGGTCACTGCTACAACCCGTGCTGCGCGAGAAGCCCTCTGTACTGCTTGCAGAGTAGTTGCCAAGCCGTCACCTTGGACCACCATCAAGCAATCAGAAAGCGAGCATTTTACTACATTCATAGATCGTCTCCAGGCAGCCATTGATGCTTCTGATCTGCCAGCAGAAGCGAAAGGACCTGTGCTAGAAGGCTGTCTCAGACAACAATGCAACCAGCCAACTAAAGAACTGTTGCGGTCACTGCC
>VZTN01025333.1:0-63916 GCA_013400515.1 Erpornis zantholeuca
CACTTTTCAATTAATCAGCCCAACAGTTACATTACTTTATTTGTACTTTATATAAATTAAATTCTCAAAATTATTGTATCAATATTCTGCTTGGAGAGAGATTTACCCTTTCCAAATGGATGGAGGAAGCCTTCTACCCATGAATGTAAGAAGGGCTACTATGTGCTCTCCTTTTTTATTTCCCCATGATTTGGAGAAAGAAACACACATATCACAATATTGATGTAACTCTATATCCTTAATCTAAACATGACCTTCTATGGTGTCTCAGGTCTTTATACCATATGAAATATAATTATAAAGAAAAAAATATAAAATGGTTCTAGGCAGTATGTAGTCTGACTTTAGCAAAGCACAGATTCAGTTCTGAAACCATCACAATCTCTTTGCCACATTCAGTAAATCCAGATAGTCAGCAGTTTGAATATACATTACTTAACAAAGTCAATTATCTTCTAAAGAGCACTAAGGATAGCTTTTGCAAGAATATTCAAACAGAAGCATTTAAAAAAATATTTAGAGGTACAATTTTCAGTGACACAAACAGAGTTATAGAACCTAGAATATTTCAAAATGTCACTGTCATGTTTATGGTACTACAGCACTTTTTCAACTAAAACCTTTTTCATGCTAAACAGAGAGTCTAGATCATATAATTTCTAAGTACTTAGACACAAATCTCAGAACCTCAGAATCTATCCATTTATCTTCCATTATCTTCTGATGTAATTTAGTGTCTTCAATTACTTACGTTTCAGTACAGGCAAAAGGAACAACTAGATTCTTTAAAAACTTGGTCATTCTTTTTCTTAATATTGAAATAAAACACCCAACATATTGCCAGTGCTTTGAAAAATTTTCTTTTTCAGCTTTCTCTGTGGCTGCCTCCATTCTAAAGAATTAAATATGAGCATTTCTTTACTTCACGAACTGCTGGGAGGAAGCCTGATCTTCTCCATGAATAGAAGCATGACTGGTACAAATGGGAAAAAATGTACTAGATGAAAATGGCTATCAGATTTTCTATCCTTTCATCACAATATACTACCAGCACTTGGTCCTTTGTTACAATATTAGACACTAGACCTTGAGAACTCGTTACAACTCTATGGCAAGAGTGATTCAACTAGGACTCCATTTTCTGTGAAAATGTCTGTCAATGTATGCAGGAAAATTGGAACTAGATGATCTTTAAGGTCCCTTCCAACCCAAATCATTCCACAATTCCATGTTTATGACCAAAACTGGCTTAATAGCCACCCATGAATTTAAGTTAAGTCTCAGACACATCACATGGAAATCTTCTGTAACAATCCCATTAGGAGTCTAAAAATAACCCTCATCTAGATAGGAAATTCTACAAAAGCATCATGTAACAGCTATTAAAGACGCGTCAATACTTAACATGGAAAAGAAAAATCACAGAATCACTTAGGTTAGAAACGACCTCTAGGTTCACTAAGTGTAAGGGTTAACCTACCACTGTCCAGTCCATCATTAAACCATGTCCCTAAGTGTCACAAAACAACTAATCACATTTATTTATGCCACTGTATGCTGCCTACTAACAACACAGAAAGCTTGACATGTTGCTGCTGCATTAAGCAATCTATATACTTTTAATTGAGGGAATAAAAAGGGCAGATTCCTGGGGTCTGAATAGAGGACATTTTGTTTCTAGTAACTGGTAGAAACACCATACCTCCAGCACCATAACTAGCACACGATTAATATTATTAGTTTAATTTCAATTCTTCCTTCCTAAGGTCTGCTACAGCAGAAGTAATCAAAATAATCCAAGCTGCAACTCTGTAGCAGTAAAAAACCAGTTGGTTCCTCCTGTAGATAACCACAAAGAAGAAAAACTAGGAAACATCTCCCTTGCAGAGAGATTTTTCAGTCAAGATACTCTTTTATCTTTCTCCTATTCAAACCTCCAACATAAGTTTAAAAAGTGGGGGAGGGGAAGGGGGTGAAGCCAAGCAAGAGGTACAATTGAAGTTCAGCCCAGAGGTCTGTTTGGGAAATGGAGTTACTGCAAAAGATTGCATAAAAATGTTAGATAGCCTTGTATACTGCCTACAGAAAACGGAAATGGATCATGCAAGGTTTTCATGTGGAATTCAAGGGAACTGGGAGCATTTACTTCAGCACCACTCAGTTTCCAAGGGCAGTTTCTGAGCCCTCCCACCACTCCCTGCCTGGGACCCAGGCGTGGTGGTAGGGTGGACCTGGAGCTGCACCACCACCATGGGTAGACCCCACTGCCCCCAGGGGCCTGGGACCACAGCCACTGCTGTGCCCTTTCAAGTAATTTCGTGAACTTGCCAAGAGTAAGGGTTCCTGTGACTTTTTATCATCTTCCTGAATTCTGAGCTTTGTTAATCATCATTCTGGGCCAAATGCAAATGTGAGCTTCTTTGGTAATTCTTGTACTCTTGAAGTCATTAAGCCCACAGTAGTTGCATGCAGTTTATCAGCTTTTCCACTTTAAGTTGTTGATAATTTAGAAAATGTGATAAGCACTTCTTTGCACTGTGTATTTTATTAAGTGATTGGTGCTCATATGAGCACCATGAACACTGGCATCTTGGGTGTCAGTAAAGGAATTGAGAATAATACAGACTGCAAATAAAACCTGCATCTTTAATTCCACACAATTCACAAACATGCATGTCATAACACTGACCAAGAATTATACACGATCCAGAAGTGGAGCACACATGATTATACAAGTTGAAAAAAAAATCTAATCAGGCAGCAGGAGGAAAAAAAAAAGTAATTACATAAAAAAGCCCTAGGAAATCAAAAGTTTTAAAAAAGTATATGAGTTTCATATAAGTGAGATTGTGTTAGCTCATTCTTGAACAAAAAATGTTTAAATTCAGCTGTTACAGATTCTCCACTACTTCTTAAACAAGTATCATTTGCTGCCCTGGTAACTGGCATTCAGGTGTAAGATTTTGTGTGTACAAGAAGTATCGTTTTGATCTACATTGAAATGACAATAAAGTGTCTCTAACAGTTTGTATTATTTCTTTTTTCTTTTCCAATTAATGGTGTGGGTTTTCCCTGTTTTTCCTGGCTAGGTTGTCTAGTTCTAGGAGAATATAAGGCAAGCACGTTTCAAGGGTCAAGACTCCAATTGCCATGTACAATCTCCCTGTGCAACCTAAAATAATTTTTCTACAGAGATAAAAGAGAAAAGTTCTGTACATAGAGATGGGTTCTTTATTTTTCCTATACACCTCAGTTCTGATGTACTTTGGCAGCATTTATATATTTTTCTCTGGTTTTATTACAGACCATAGATTGCAATGGAAAAACATACAAAGTAACAAAAAAGCCACTTCCCCTGCTCCTCCATAAAAGTGGGGTGGGGGGAATTTCAAGAGAGGGGGGTCTAGATATGAAAACATTTAAAAATAAGTAAGAAGGTCAGGTTATTGTAAAGCTGAGCAAAACAAATGAACGGAAAGGAATTTAATGAAAAATCAGGACTAGGTAAATATCTGGGGCTGACAGGAACATAGTATGATTGTAAGAAGCTCGTATTTGGGAATTAGTTTAGAAAAAATTAGCATAAACCCAACTAATTATTTCTACTTTAAAGTAAGTTTATCATGACAAAAGGATGATTAAATTAAATTAAACTATTTAAAGGAAATTAGCCCCCTAAACTGATACTCTTTCTACACATTTGATTGCATGCTTCAAGCTACATAAAAATCTTTGTATATTTATAATCATATATACACATATAGATGATCTATAGTTCTCTTTTTTAGTTTGCTTAGTTTTGAGTTTCATTGCAGCAGGAAATGTAAATTACCCTTCCAAACTTCATGAACAATTCCAAAGAATAGCAGTTACCTCTGCAAATTGGCCTGTGGTCACTCCAGGCAGCCAGTGTGTCTGTCACTCTCTGACAAGTGATGCTCTTAGAACCTTGCAGCACATAATTGTCTTCACAGGAAAACTGTACACTTGCACCCACCCTAGGAGAAAAAAGAGAGAAAGAGGGAAGGAATTAAATATATTTTAATATCAACATCCTCAAACGAATGTAAATATTGTCAAGTGACAATATTTCAAGATCCCAACAAAGAAATTAAGGTATGATATTCTACTGTATCAATATTGTGTTCATGAAAAAACCCTTATATTCTAGGGAAGAGATCTACTATTTAGTTTGCCCACATTTTAAGGAAGAAAGTCTAGGAATACAAAACAATTGTGATACTAAGTTTGTTCTTTTACAGTATGAGTTCAATGAATGCAAAGATATCTATTTTTTCTAAGGAAATATATAATCACAATTGTTTCAGGCAACAGAACTTAATGAATAATTTCAGCATCACTATATTCTCTCAAATGAGAGAATAAACAATTAGATATGGTAATTTGTCAACATGTACAATCAGGAAATATTAATTTCTGTCCAGAGCAATAATTAATTAAATATTCCTGACCTTGTTGAAATTTCCTGTTAAACATTATATTAAACAATATTTTTTTTAGGACTGAAATTTGACTGTTACAGTTGTAACACTGAAATGTGTCCCTTTGGAGTTACTTTTGCTGGCCAATCATTATGAAGATTTTAAAAAACTGTATACATTTACGGTCTATATCACAGGGAGTTTTCCTAACCAGTATTTACATATCTGATTCCATTTATTACTTGTGACATTCTTTGTTTCACATCACAATTAACTGGTTCTGTTGCTTGTTTTCTTGCACTTTGAAATCTGTATTTGATAATCCCATGTCGTGGAGTAAGTGAACTCAATAAATCAGATTTCTCAGTTTAGTCTCTCCAAGTTATTCAGTCCTAAACACCTGGGGATTTCTATATGGCAATCAAGAGGCTTAACGCTTAAAATTGTTCTGTGCTGTGAAGAACTTCATATAAATGTCATTCACTGTCATGCAGCATATTCCCAGCCTTCATGGACAAGTATTTTCTTAGTTTCTCAGAGGATCTCACAAACACTGACTACATTGTTTATTAATATTAGGATGTATTTCTATAGTTCTTTTAATTCTTTCGGGAAATTTTAATAAGATGTTGCTTTTTTTTAGTTAATTTTAAAATTTGAGTATGATGCTTCAAATATAGAAAAGTTTTAAAAACTGCTTTTCCTATCACTTTGTTCTTGAGCTGTTAAATATGAAAACTCAGAAAGGCAGGGAAAATATTTCATAATTCTATTTCATATTTCTTTCATAATTTATTCAAAATGCATGAAATTCTTCAAAAGCAATGTGAGTTTCCAAAATCACATTTATTTTATACTTGTCATAATCTTCAGAACATTCTTAAAACCCTCAGAAAAATAGACTAAACATAATTCCAAATAAATACCTCAAATTAATAAAAAATTAGTGTCTCTTATTGGTAAAGAAAATNAATGTATAATTATTGGTTGTCTGCAACAGCAATTTATAATTTAAAATACCTGAATATTCCCCCCCCCAGAAAGAAAGAAGGGGGTGGGGGGAAATGAACAGGAGGAATACAAATATATTTATGTCTAATGCAGTAAGTAAAGGATTTTATGTTTAGATTTTGATCATTACAGAAATACTTTCAAAGTTTTTATTAATGTATACAGAAAATATTATACACTAATTTAAGCTATACACTTATGATGATTCAAATTGTTTCAATATTATTCTACAAAGCATGTATTTCAGGGGTTTGTTTGCTTTTTTCCTAAAGCTCTGGAAATAGCTTGGATCTAAGGATCTAAGGACAAAAAAGGTGAATTTCCTATGTTTTACACAGTGGGTATAATCTTTTGAAATGTCTGAATGCAAACTAAGGGACACAAAATAAATGTGCTGAATGCAACATAATAAAAACAAAGAAGAAACATTGTAAAAAATTTCATATTAAAGAGCAAGACAGGGACATGAAGTACTCAAAAGCTCCTTATGGATCTAAAGGATCCTAAAGGATCACCTTAGGAAGAGGGATGCGTCTGGATCACAGTCTACAATGAAACTACTAACCACATCCAAGTTGCTGGGTCTCTCCATTGATTAAATTTGACAGTTTCCCATTTAAAAAGTGACATCCTTTTGAAGATGTCTTATAGCTTGTTTGATATGTGATTTCAAAAAAATTATTGGTTCAATTTAATATCCACTCGTTAACAATGAATGTTTTTAATTGGGTTGGGGGGAGGGCGTGTTGGGGTTTTTTTTTTACATCTCTACCTCCCTGGTCGCTGAGCAAATCTGTGGGCACTGAAGTATTGTGTTTTGCTTTGTTTTTGCTTTGTTACTTCTCTCGGTAATCTTTACACATGTTGAAAAAATCTATTTCCTTGTTTTTCTTTTTCTATTTTAAATTTGAACTCCATCAAATCATGATTTGTGGGTTTATAAAGAATACTAGAATTTGATTGGAAGAAGACATTTTTAAAAAAGAAGATACTAACATAAAATAGTTAATTTAAATTTCAAAATCTGTTTTAATAATCTAAAAGCCATTTGTTTTACAAGTGTCAGTGAAATTGTGGAAAATGACTGCACTTTCATGTTACTGCACATACCATACAATACTTCAGGAGAGCTGAGACAGCATTATTTAGATCCATTTCAGTTTTCATTTAAACAATCTACTGGTTTGCAATCTTACATAAAAATAAAACATGACATTGACCTCAAAATTGTATTGATTATTTTCTCATTACTCTAGCCAAATCTGACTTGCCATTTCTCCCCCAAAATGAATCCAAATATCCATTGGATTGTTTTAAAATCACTGAAAATCATCTCCCTACATCCTGAAATGAACAAAGTGGAAGCGTGGCAGGAAGACAGAATGAAAAGGTTAAGATTTCAATACCTTTTTGTTTGCTTTATGATATTAGAATAAATGCCATTATTATGCTGAAAACGATGAAACCCTTTTCAAAGAACTTGTCATCACTGGATCAGTTGGGTCTCAGGCTGCCTTGAAAATAAACCCTCTGCCTTTCCATCAATCCCCCTCATAACATGCCTTTCAGTAGACTAGAAAAGATTTCGAATAATGTGCATTTTCACATGTTTTAGTTCACATTAATATTCACAGTTGTCATTCTCCTGACAAGAACAATACCTCCTTCTGGTGTTTATACTTGCCTCTTAGAAAAGAAAAAAATATTGTCTTTATTTACGCTTTCTTTACTTTTATTACATTGGAGAAATGGAAGCAGCAGCAACTATTATTTCCCCTTCTCCTATGGAAGAGCCTGATTTGTCATTTCAGAGAAACAAAAAGTAAATTCCAGACAAATTCTGTTTAAATGTCCATCTAGATTTAGACAGCTAACTTTAAGATAGATACATTTTAAATAGATATTAACAAAATTTAAAGTACATGAAAAACAGTTGCTGTTCATAATGAATTTTCAGATAATAAGTAATGTTTAGGAGAAAAACAAACTGTTATCATTTCTCTAAAATAATATTCAGAACTGGAGGCCCAAAATATGCATGCAATTAATGATGATCAAAGTATACAACATGTTTTATTTATCTTATGTTATATGATGTTGCTTGTTGTTCATTTATCCCCATGTACAGTAACATACACTTCGTGAAATTAATATATTGTGAGAGGCTGGATGGGATAAAGAAGGAAGGGAAATAGCTTTGCTCTGTCAGTTTAGTAAGCATAAGCATTGCTCATAAGTAAGCTCCAGGCATTTAAGATACTTTTAACCCACATTCGTTCCTAAGAGACTATGTTCAAAATATAGTTATCTGTGTTTTGCAAGGTTCCTTGACATTAGATTCCCTCGGATATCTTAAAATATACTTTGAGCTTTAGGGTTCTTGGTATTTTTTTGCATAGCTGGGATATTTGTCACTGAGCTCTTCCATGTTTGAGTTCACACATTTTGGATCATTGAACCTGTTTCACCAAAACTATTTTTGTTCCCTTTCTCTTTCAATTTACAGACTACAGCCTAGAGGATAAAAGAGGTAATTCTCTCTCTCCACCCTCTTCGAGTTTATCAGTGCTCTTAGACCTGCTGCTGTTTCTTAACAATTGTTCATATGCCACTAATTTGGATGACAACTAGATGAGAGTCTGTTTGGCCAGGAGTGTATCATGAATACATAAAAGCTGTATGATACTTATAGATTCACAGAAGAAATTAGATTGGAAGAGGACATCATCTAGTCCATTTGAAGCAAGCTCACTTGGAAGAGAGGGCTCAGAGCCCTGCTCAGGTGAATTCTGAATGCCTCCCTGGATGGAGATTCTACAAATTCTTTCACAAATGTCAATGTTTTACTACCCTCATAGTAAAAACATGTTGTGGGTTTTTTTTTTAAATCCTAAATCTAGTAGTAATTTACCATGTCCCACATTATTTCCATTGCCTCTAGTCCTGTCACCTTTAACCCTTTCCAGAGATGCTTTTCTCTCTCCACTGATAACAAAGTGATACTAGATACTGCCCCTATTTCTTTCAACTAAGTATTTTATTTGGAGGAATTGAACAGGCATGTTCTGCCTCATTTATGGCTTTATGAAGAGAGACTGAAGCAGAGGAGGGATACTGAGGCATGCCTGCAAAAACAGGAAAGGAAAATACTCTCCAAAGTAACAGTGGAAATATAAAGGTATTCTTTGGATGAGTGCACACAGGCATTTTAATACCTCTTGAGAAAGTTGTATTTTAGCATCCCATTTTTATCTAGTCTTCTACTGCCTCATGTTTCTCTCTGCAATATATCAAACATTAATATATACCTAGACAGTAATTGCATTTCTTTCCTAAAACAGCAGCACTTTGGACAGCAAATGCATACTGTATTTTTGTATCATAAAATTTCATTTGCAGTAGCTGTGCTTGACAAGTGAAATCAGAACACATAGAAATATCTAGAAAACTTGTCTCTCTAGCCTATTAATTGAAAGCTTATTTCCCTTTATTATTTTTTAAATACATTGAACTGTCGCCCTGTCACTAATGAAGCTATGACTTTGCCTATAACTGAATCTTTTAATGCTGGAACTGTTTATGGTTTCCCAAATTCCTTTAAGGATAAACAGAGAAAAATCCAAAAAGTATGTCGGTTTTTATGTAATTTATTTTTCCTGTCGGTTAGATCTAGCTTGGAAGAGCCTTTATTCAGGAGATAATGAGTATAAATTTGCTCTCTAGAGTCACAGAGATCTTTGCACAATTCCTTCTAATTCCCATGATTTGTTCCTTTCTCTTAAGTCTGACTGTCCATTCCCTGCTGAACAATTTATAAATCTCTGCATGAGCTGGAGGTTCCCATCTCCTTCCTTTGACCCTCTTCTCTGCTGCACCTTCAAGTCTCTGCCTTTTTTCCTCAATGTGGAAAGAGCAAACTTCGTCCTTTCCCCATAGGGGTGCATTTGACCTTGTCTTCTTTTTTTAACATAACAAAAGGTGAAAAGAAGAAAAAAGCAGGAGATAGCATTCATCACAGCGTCAGAAACGGAATTTGCCATGTTCTGCAAAATTTTTAATTTTTACAAAGTGGGAAAACACATAATACTCTCTGCTTCTTCTTCATCTTCTATGCTGTCCACAGAGTTCTGCTTTTTCTCCATACATGAGATTATTATGCTCTAAAATTCGTATTTTAAATGTGTTGATTTAAAAAATAACCCAAGTAAAATCAGTTCAAGACTGAATAAATCTATTTTGAGAAAGAATCCATAAATTTAAAACTAGGGAAATTATACACATCTATAGTTACAGGCTATGTCTAAATGTAACAGGAAATACCTTCCTCTTCATCAGAGAGAAAAATAAATGTGCCTACCTGAAGTCAGAGCCTACCCTCTTCCCATTTTCAGGAATTCCAGGATCAGGACATGTATCAGATGCAATTGCATCCCCACCCTGGGTCACTGCAAAGTAAAGGAAAAAACATATTTAGACATGCAGCTCTAAAGATCACTCTTTACTTTTGCCAAACATAAACTTCCGTAGCCTGAATGCAACCATATTTTACCACTTTTTCTTTAACCAGTTTAAATCATTACCAAAAAAGAATCCTGTCATCATTGACTCATTTGATGTACTATTTCTTTTCATTGGTTATGGTAAAAAATGTTTTGCTCCTGTGGGAAAATAAATGATTGATTTTCCACACTCAGTCATTTTTTTTAATGAATCTACTAGGATCCACAGTTTCCCTCAGACAGGATAAAAAACATTTAATGAAGTCACCTTCTGAAATATTCACAACACACCATTGTAAGATATAAAAAAATAAACAGTATAAAAAAATAAAATCTCCCTAATAAAATAATAGTATTTAAAATAAACGCCAAGAACGTAACTGTGATACTGTAGAACAGGAATATTTTTATGAATCACAGAATCATTTAGGTTGGAAAAGACCTCCAAGATTATCAAGTCCAACTTTTGACCAACCACTACCTTGATTGAAGATAAAGTTAATCTCAAAAATATACAAAATATCCCACTGATCAATGCATTTGTAGTCAGCTGAATATGTTCTCATGCAAATGAGGCTCAAATCTCTATTTTTTGTTTTCAGCTAAGAACAGAAAGACAAGGTATCCTATATTGTTCCACTCTTTTTGCCCTCCATTCTTTCTCCGTCCAGACTGTCAGATACTTAAATGATACTATGTATATAAATATCCAAACTTATGGTCCTCTAAAAACTCAAAACAATTTGAACTTTGTTTTCCCTTTTTTCCTTCTACATCCCTAAAAGGGTAATTAAGGAATATTAAAATTAAAAGTAATTAATCATAAGCAAAAGACACAAATCAGAATACTGAATATACAGAAAACCCGAACACACATGTGCTTTTCAACCTGCACATATATATGTATGGTGTGTCCAGCTGAAAAAAGGAAGAACTGTCATAAGGACTGTATTGTGTTTGCATTGCCAGGTTTCAGTAGTGGGGGGGAAGGGGTAGGGGTACAGGGGTGTCAGGAACTTCCTCCATGTCCAGCAGAGCCAATCCCTGGTGGCTCCAAAGAGAGACCTGCTGATGGCCAAGGCTGGGCCAATTAGAAATGGTGGTAACACCTATGGGATAACAGACCTAAGAAGAGAAAAATGTTACTGTGCAGTTGTAATTGCAGCCAGAGAAAAGCGGGTTGAGAACATGTGAGAGGAACAGCTCTGTGGACACCAAGGTCAGTGCAGAAGGAGGGAGAGGAGGTGTTCCATGTGCTGGAGCTGAGATTCCCCTGCAGCCCATAGCAAAGACCGTAGTGAGGTACCTGTGCCTCTGCAGCCCATAGCAAAGACCATAGTGAGGTAGCTGTGCCTCTGCAGCCCATGGAGAACCACAGGGAATCAGGTGCAGGGTCCTGCAGACTCATGGAGAGAGGAGCCCATGCTGGAGCAGGTTTGCTGCTAGGACTTGTGACACTATAGACGACCCATGCTGGAGCAACCTCTTCCTGAAGGGCTGCATCCCATGGAAGAGAGACCCATGCTGCAGTACTTTGGGGAGGACTGTTGCCCATGGGATGGACTCACAGTGGAGAAGTTCATGGAGAATTATCTCCCATGGGAAGGACAACACACTGGAGGACGGGAGGACTTCTCTCCCTGAGCAGCAGCAGAAACAACCTATGATGAACTGACTGTAACCCCCATTCCCATCTCCCTGGGTGATGGGGGAAAGAGGTAGAGCTGGGAAGGACTGAAGGGTGGGAGAAGGTTTTACTTGTCATTACCCTGCTCTGATTTTGCTAGCAATTATTTCAATATCTCTAATTCCAGTCTGTTTTGCCCTTGACAGTGTTTGGTGAGTGATCTTTCCCAGTTCTTATCTCAACCCGAGAACTCTTGGTTGTATTTTCTTTCCCCTGTCCAGTCGTGGAGGGAGGTGATGGAGAGGCTTTCTTGGGTGCCTGGCATCCAGCTGGGGTGGACCCACTACAGTTACATGCAGTCTTTCTGTTTCCTCCACAAAAAACAGAATTAGCTGGAATTTGTGGATCATGTTTTCCATCTTAAAAGATTTTTGGGAAATCTTTAAGAAAAGGACAGAACATTCTTCCCGAATTAAAAAATAAAAAAAAAAGAAAAAGAAAAAAAGTTACATAATTTTCTTTAGCTGCACAAAATAAATTTCAAAAGTCTGAGTGGATTACAGATGACAGCATTACAGCTGAAAGGTGATGAGAGATTAGATGTAAAAAGCAGCTGGTTTTCCCACACAGTGATATGCTTTCAAATTTAATACAGCAGAAAAGGAGTAGTGACAAGTAGGATAGATACAATCAGATGTTAAGAGCTATAAATCTTCATGTCTGTTTTGGCAGCTTCAGGGACAATTCATTTATATAGAAATTCAAAGATTTACAAGAGAAGATTTAAAGAACTAAAAAACTGCATTATAGCACTACAAAAATAAAACAAGACAATGCACTGCTATGGACCAAAGTTCTTGACCTGAGCACAGGCTCCTCTGTAGAGAATTGGAGAAGCTGCAATGATTGCAGTATATTTCAACAAATACCTTTTTTTTTTTTTAAATCTAGAATATTTTAAGAATACAGGAATCATCTCTTTCTCCACATCTTTTTAATCCTACTTATTGTATTGCACACATTTTATTTAAACTATATCCAGAAAGATTATGATACTATCAAAAATTTCTTTGAAGACACAACTGAAAAAATTAGGTCTTATTTAAAAAAAATTCTTCCTTCTAAAAGCCAAACATGAGTAAAAATTCAGTTCATCTGGTCTTTTGTCCATGTGCAGCACCTGGAATTCACCATCTTGAAAACTCTCTACAGCAGAGCAAAATCCTGCTAATTTCACTAATATTACTTAGATTGATTATTTTTTTTCTGTCTGAATAAAGGCTTTCAGAACAAGTGCATACTAGCTAGTATTCTTATATTTTATTCCAAAAGTTTAATCTTGTAGTTTCTTGAAAAGTGTCAGCATTGAAATGCAGTTAAAGGGAGAATCTGTTCTTGCTAGAAAATCAGCCTGCTTTTCTAATGTTTCTTAAAATAAATTCGCTTCCTACTAACATTTCTTCCATTGTTTAGGAAAAAAAAAAAAAGTCAAATATTTACTACTTTTAGCAGAGAACTGTAGCTATGTTAGTGGCCATGAGATTCAATTTGGACTACGGAATCACCAAAACAAAACATGAGCAAAACAACTTACATGGTTACTCAATTTATTAGGTTTAGTAAACATGAACCTTGTGGTAAAAATTGTTATATGAGGTGCAGAATGTTACCTTTACTACTGTGTTTTAAGAATATCAAATTGCAGTGAAGCCATCACCTTTTCCAGATGTACATCCATACAAAATGCCTAAGCACTATGGGACATCAGTAAATGTAAATCAGTAAATCAGTCACAGAATGAAGTGATCTTCCCCAGATGGATGACAACCTTTGCATAATTTTCTTCTCAGCCAGTACTTTACTCTGTCAACATACTCTCACCAATATCAGAGCAGGGTGGTTCAGCCTCTTGCTTATCCAGAGAAATACTATCTCTTTAAATAGAACAGGTATCCCATGTTTGGAATTTGACACATCTTCCTGGATGTCTACAGGCCTTGTTAAACATGGCTCAGGTTTTAGCTTCTATTTTCCCCAGTGAACTGTCAAGCGCACTTTTAACAGATGGTGGAAAGATGACATGCTGTCATGACAAAATAAATCCAATTCCCTGTAAAACAAACCTGCCTGATTTTATCTTTCCAGATGGGAAAATAAAAGGAGCAAATCTCTCAAATTAGTATGACAATGTATTGCCTCTAATTGTACAGAGACACCAGGGACTTTAGCTCATATATGCGTATACTTTTACATGTTAGTATGCTTAAAACCTCTGCCTGCCAGTATTTTGGAATTTACCTAAAAATTAGGTATTAAAATTTATTTAGCTCTCACATTTATCATTCAGATTGAAAATAGATGAAAAGGTGACCAAACAAATTCCTGTTAGAGACCTTTATCTTCCTGTTTCAATCCTGTCAGATTTCCACATTATCCACTGCTATCCATGGCTATTGAGATCCATAGGGTGAGATGAGAAAGTATCATCTTTGATTTGAGTATCTCACTTTCACAATACATTTAAACCTTNAATCATCTTTGACTTGAGTAGATACTTTATACTTTGTACTTTCACAATACATTTAAACCTTGCAGTCTCTACAAGTATTTCTTGGATACATCATTTCTATTCACCCAGTCACATGCCAAATCTTTCACTGTTTTAACTTTGAAGAAAATGACTTTTGCATGCTCTTGAAAGACCCATGTCTAGTTTGTACTCTTTCTGCACTATATAAAATTTCATTTACCTGGAGTGTTAAAAGGTGTTTCGTTTCATGCTTTTTGCATGTTTTTTTCTGGCTTTTCTCCATCTTTATCATATTAAACTTGAATTCCTTCTCTTTACATTCAAAGCTCACTCACAGACTGAGTATTTTAACTATCATTTCAATTTTCATTTTAGAACTTAGAAATTTCAAAACAATTGTGTCTTAATGAAAATTGAAAGTAATAATCATATTTAAAGCTTGCAAAACTTAGAAATAAATATCAATTATGCAAAACCTTTGGCAAAGCTATGTATTAATTATCTGGATTTATCTTAAGGCACTAACAATGGTCCTGTGCAATGCAGATATAAACTAAATATCTATAAACTGGTATTTCTGACAAATAAATTTAGGACCAGCCTAGTAAAACCAGCCTCTCTCAATATATTCATAGTACATTCTCAGTATACCCTCTCTGTTTTAAAAAGAAGTTTAGGAGTATATCATCCTGGCTAATATCAAAGTAAGACATTACTTTACATAGACAGTTCCACATAGTGTCTCCCAGTTCTTCAAGGAACCATGAGCTAGTGAGTAAATGGTGAGTATTCCATGAGACTAACATCAGAAAAAGTATTTGAAGCCACAGGGCAGGGAGAAAAGTGAGGAAATATTCTAGTCGGGTTTGGGGTTTTTTTCTTCTTTTTCTAACAGCAGGTTTGAGAACATCAAAGATGCTTCAACCACCAGACATGTCTGTAGTACAGAGACAGAGCACTCTCAGTGGATACAACTTAACTCTGGAACTTCTCACCCTGTCAGCCAGTGTATACTGCAAAACTTACACATTCTCAGGCCTTCCTGCAGAAACAATTGAAGACAAGCTGGAAGTTCATTAACGTGATTGACAGATTTACATTCTACATACAACCTCTAGCATTAAGACTAGTGATTTAAATTTCTATTTGATAAAAATAAAATCTATTCTTTCTTTACTGATTGAGAATGAATCAACAAGATTTCTTCTATTTTCTCAGTTAGGATCATAAAGACTACAGTTTCCTCCAGCTTTGGAGGTCATCTTTATTGTTTTACTTGATATATGACACAGGAAAATCAAAATTCCTTTAAGATATTTCACATGCTCTGATTCTAACATGATATTAAAGAAGAAAGACTGGCAGTAAATATAAACATAAATCAGACTTTAAAATATTGTAATAGTAATAATAAACAATTAGCAGATACATTAACATCCTAATTTAGCTCAGCATATGGGAAATGTTTAATCAAGGAGGAGTATTAGGCAGGAGGAAGGGCTGGTGCAACAGATGTTTCATGCAGCAATGCAAGCAACATGAGAAATCCCTTGTTATAATATCGGTTCTAGTCCAGACATGCCGATCTGCTTTAGATGTGTTTGGAATCTGAAAATACATTAATGGTCTAATGATCAGGCTCCTGTAAACTATGTGATGAAATACTTTGAAGGCCTAGACTTCGAAGAAAAATATTACTCTGTATAGATGTGTTATACTGCATATCTTTCTTCAGTGCCCACTACGTTATTAAAAAATATTGGGTGTTCATGCTTCAGGTTCCAACACCTATAATTTTAAATTTAACAAGTTGTGGCAGTCTCCTTAGACATTTACTCATTCTCCTAGTGGTAACAGTTGCCTTGAAATAAAAATGCATAACCCAGGAACCCTTGTTCCATCAGTAATTTGTTCTGAATACTTTTCAAATGTAACCAAAAATTACAAGAATGACCTTCAAGAAGGCCTTGACAAATACTCCCTGGAGGCTAGACAGAAGACCCTAAAACATCCTGTGGAAAGATATTGTAAGAAATGGCAGGTTTTCTAGGGCAGAGTGACAAGATGTGGCCCAGGGGAGGGTCAAAAAGACAGTCAGCAGACTGGAGTACCTCTTCTTTGACAACAGTCTAAGAGAGCAAAGGTTTTTCAGCCTGGGGAATGCAGGTTCTTTGGAGACCTCATTGTGGCATTCCAGTACCTACAGGAAGCTTATAAAAAAGAGGGAGAACAACACTTTACAGTTGAGGTAGAGGTAGAGATAAGATGAGGGGAAACAGTTTTATACTAAAAAACAAGACATTTAGATTAGATGGCAGGAAGAAACTCTCTACTCAGAAGGTGCTGAGGGACTGGAAAAGGTTACCCAGAGAAGCTATGAATGCCAAATCCCTTGCAGTATTTATGGCCAGGCTAGATGGCATTTTGAAAAACTTTATCTTGTGGAAGGTAGCTCTGCCCATGGTGGGGAGGTGGAACTGGATGATCTTTAAAATCCCTTCCAACCCAAATCATTCTACAATTCTATTGAGTTTGTAAACTGAACAAGATTGCAATGAATGAGTACTTTGCCTCTCTATTATGATGAAAATAAAAGCTTACATATGTAAATATTAACCTCTTTCCAATCAAGAAGTCAAACAGAAGTGCAACGACACTGTTTCAATTAAACAAGTTATTAGATGCACTAATTAATGTAATAGAGTCAATTTGATTAGTCATTAAGCTCCTTAGATTTACATTTATTTACATTTTTTTAAAGGTTTTATATTGTAAAGTATCTAACAGTTCTAGATATTTAACATAAATAACAAAATTTTGGTCTTTAAATAATTATGGTTCAAAAATTAATCAAAAAAATTTTAATTATTCTTTATCAAGTCTACTAGAAAGTACTTGTTTTATGTAGCAAAGAATACTGTCATCACTGAAAAAGAAAAAAGGATGGTAATGTTTGATGTCTTGACAATATTTGGAGAAAAGGTATAGTTTATCACTGAATAAAAGAATTTAATATACTGCAGTTGTTTTGAATTCAGAAAGTTGGAATTAATAGAAGAAAAGAAAGATTACAGAGTACAGCTTCAATCCACAAATATATTCACAGCCAAAATTAGTTGAATGAAATTTTTCACCATAGTTTTGCTGCATTTGCTTTAAAATGTCAGTTACCCCCATCCTGAGGATAATTTTAAGCTTCCAAAGTTTTTTATTTCACTCATATCAAAATAAAAGAATTAAATTGTGAATAATTTTGATGATCAGAACACCTGCAGGAGACCTTTTTTTCCTTCGCAAAGATTTATTAGGAGACTTCTTAGGTGCTGCACTTAGCAGCACAGAAGTTTTTCTCCATTTCAGTATTGTGTCTTACAGCAAAGAATAGAAAGGTAACATCATGGTTAAACTTGCTTATAAGCAGTGTCTTTGCATACAGCAAATCATCTGTATTAGATTTTTAATACAATGTCACAGTCAGAAAAGGGCAAACCAGTCTGATTTACATAAAAATACACATTTTGCTTATTTTAATAATTTTGGTCTACAGAAATTTGACTGCACTTAAAAAAATTATTAATTTATTGATTAATTAGAGGATGCAAAATGAATTTAACTCCTTTTTTTCCCCTGATATGTCTTTTGTAGAATGGCATAAATGAAAAGTACTAAGTTGGAACCCTAATAATAAGATCCAAGAGCATTGCTTACATGGGCATACAAAAGTATACAGATATTGTCTTATACATAAATAAGTTCACAGATGTGATAGATAATACAGTTTTGAGTTGAAAATAAAGCTGCAATTAAAATACCAGGACAAAAAAAAATGTATTTCAATGATACAAAGAGTGCTATAAAGTATTTTTCCATACAATTTCATCATGGCTTTTAGAAGACTAGAAAATTACTTTTAGTGGAATGAGTCCATCATACTCTTTAAGCAACTCCTTTAGTAGAAATAGCAAAACACTGGTCTTATTTCTGTTGTTATAAACAACAGAAATAAACCCACATGACACTTGTAATGTAGAAGTGATAGATGACTGAAATCCAAAGAAATGGAAAAGAAAAAAAGAGACAAACAAGGCCATGTAAGGAAAGTTTTGAAGTTCAACCATGTAACTGCTTACAGGAAGCTAATTCAAACTCTTTTTTCCCTAATTTACCTATGAATTGACTAAAATATGGGAATACTGTTGAATAGGAAGATATGGTCTTGTTGACACCAGATGGCTTGGGCTCGTAAGGCCATTCTGGGCAGTCACACAAGGAGAAGCCATTAGCCAAAACCTGCCTAGAGAACACTCAGACAGATGGCATTGTGTTTCTTCAAAATGATTAACAAATATTACAGTGTATAGTTCTAGTAGTTCAGAAAGCTGCTAGACTTAATTTAAAACTGAAATACTCTAGTGCTTCTCACTAAAAGAGTATTTTAACCATCCCCCTTGCTTCAAACATCAGATTAAAAGCTACTAATTTCTGCAACAGAAACAATTAAAAAACCCTATAACTGTCACATGCTAAAGTTAATTCTTTTAGCTCTTTTTGAATAAAGTCTAGCACCTTCAAACCCTGGGAAGTAAATCATCATCCTACTAGACTGAAGCTGTTAACTCGGTTGAAATACAGTGATGCCTTGGGTTTTAACTTTTACATTTTTCAAATCCTGTAATGCCTACTGTGTAACTCTGATCTTTCTTGTAACCTGTGAACTTCTGCTCTCTTATGCCAGAGAGACATAACAAAGCCTCTCCAAGACTGCTATCCAAGGACACTTAGACTGTCCTAGGTCCAAAATGCGTAAACCAAAATCTTGGGAAGGAGGGTAAGCTTGGAGAAATTACATAATTAACTGAAGCTTTGACTGGAGAATTAACCCTGATATGCAAATGAACCAAACTTATAGAAGTGTGAAGAACTCAAGACCTGCCATCTATCTTGGGGTCCATCTTGGCAGTAGCCTCTGGAGTCCCCAGGGTGTACCTCTGAATGCTCTTCAGGTAAATACCTACCTTTATTCCCTTATTCCTGTTTAATCTCTGTTTTTTAGAGATGCCTGCCACTTCAGACATCAACAGGATCCCTGCAATTTACCAGTATATTTATGGCACTCCTTTTTTTCAGCAGATGGCGATTTCTATCAAAAGCCCTTTACATGCCATAACCAAAATAGCTGGTGTGTCCAACTTCTCCTTGGTATTCCTTAGTATCCTGAATTTGGCTATGACAGAGTTAATTTTTTTGCAGTAGCTGTGAGGGGAGGGGGGCAGGAGTTGTGTGGGTTTGTATAGGTTGTTACTCTTTAGCACCTCAGGTCACCTCCAAAGGCATTCTCATTTCCCAGAAGAAAGTGGGCATGATTTATGGTTAGAAAGAAAAAAAGTGTGGGAGCAGAGGATCTGTGCACCCTTGTTCATTGTCTCAGGGTTGTGTTGGGTTTCTGGCACGTGAATCACTCTCATTTGTATACTTTTGTTATTAGTATTATTGCTGTTACTGTTTGTTTTCTTATCTCACTGTTGTTTCCAGTAAATTGTTTTTATCTCAACTTGTAAACTCCTGTAGAAGACACAATCCTTTGTGTGTCTCATTAGGTGGGGGAGCCACATCTGGTTTGGAGCTTTGGTGGCAGGGGATCATTAAATTAGGGAGTGTCATTCCTAAACCATGACACTTAAGTGATGATAAGGCCTGAAAATAAATTTCTCTTACATAAATCTGTTTGTGGTTTTGTCAATTCTTAGTGAGGGAATCTGCAGTTAAAAAAAAAAAAAAAAAAAGAAAATGAAAGAATAAAGTCTTTTCCTTGCTTTGTTTTATTCTGATTTGGGGGTTTTTTTGACCCATTTATTTTCAACAACTGAATTTAAGAATCATTCAAGCTTCATGAAGCAACTTAAGGCTCAGCAGATGCATGGCTTTCAGTCTGTCTGGGAGCTAACTAGTCCATATTTTTGTTAAGTCTTGAAGATCTTGCTCATTCCTAACATTTCATTTTACATTTACCCCTATTGACCTCCATGGTTTGCTTCACCATGGTCTTCACCACGGGCTTCTGGAGAAGCTCAGCTACAGTGCCTGGAGCACCTCCTCCCCCTCCTTATTCACTGACCTTGGTGTCTGCATCATTGTTCCTCTCACATGTTCTCACTCTTTTCTCTGAGCACAGTTATATCTGCCCAATAACTTCCTTTTTCCCTTCTTAAATATTTTATTCCAGAAGTGTTATGACCATCTCTGATTGGCTCAGCCTTAGGCAGCAATGGGTCTGTCCAAGAGCCAGCTGGCAAGGGCTCTATCCTACATGGGGGAAGCTTCTCACAGAAGCCACCCCTGTAGCCAATGCCCCTCCTTCCTTTCTCCCCCCCCTCCCCCACCCCTCCTGCTGTTACCAAAATCTGGCCACACAAACACACAGCAACTTAAAGAAATGTATTTTCATATAGCTGAGAAATTACATGTTTAGGAATTGTGAGGGAAAACTGCCAAGTATTTACCTTTTTAGTGCATTAAGCATACGGATTTTAGCTTGATTAAAATACTTAAAAGTTTGAGGTGAAAGGATCAACTTTAGTTTTAGCAGTAAGTTCCAATTCAAACAGATTTTCTATATGAAATAGAATATATTGGAAACTGGGGTTTATTCTGTATCCTCCATTTCTATGGTGAACTTCCTACAAGTCACACAAAAGCTACAGTTCAGAATCAGATGTATTTATCACACACAGTTTGTGTGTGTGTGCGCGTGCTGGTTTCACTCTCCCACAATTCACAGGCAGTTATGCAAACCTCCTGAGACACTGTTCAGCTCATTAAAGATAAAGCTGTATCATGAGAAGTAGAGACTATTTTGATAATTGCAAATGCCAAATTTTCACAGCTGTTGAATGCATCAGACCCAGGAACAAAAGACAAACTTGCAAAAACTGGGCTGACCAGGCTGAAAACCTGGATCCCATTTCCTTCAACTGATGGGCCACACACAACAGTACTGTTGCCAAATGAAGTGCAAGAAAACTACTGAAACCTCTAAAAAGCTGACATTTTCCAGCAAGTGACATTCATTCACTGATGATTCAATACAGTTCCACCAAATGAAATATATGTTTGTGTTACGTTCACTCTTAGTTAACAAGTTGTCACCATAGTAAGTATCCCTTAGAACTGCAAAATCACTCATTAAGACTTGCCTAAGCTGCACATACCCATGCCTGAAAATTTAAAAAACCTTTTCATTTTAATTTATGATTTATGGGAGACACCAATTTAAAAATATTGTCCCTTCATCAGTCCTGATACTTAAATAATGATCTACATCATGTCTTTATATTGCTCAAGGTCATGAGGGGAAGACAGAGAAGAAACTGTCCCACATCACTACATAACAACTGTATTGTAACATCTTTATGGCCTATTTACAGTAAATCTATTTAGCACTCATATAAAGTCATCAAACCTATTAAGTCCTTATAACAAGAAAGACTTCAGAGTAATTTGAGCTCCCTAATCATTAGTTTTTACACTATAATTTGAACTCTGTCATTTCATTACTTGCTGAAGGTAATGGCCATTTTACAACAATTGTAAAGACTAAATTTTCCTGGCAAAGTATTTCTGTCCAGTCATGATAAATATTTTACTTTCTTATTATTATATAATAATCAAACAAAAGGAAAATGAAAACCATTATGTCAGTGAAGTCAAGAGATAAAATTTCACTAATGATCAGGGGTGTGAGATTTTATCTGACAGGCAAATGATTAAAAAACTGTTTAAAAAATACATTACCATTTATTTTTCACACATGACATGAAGGGAAAGCTAAACCTTGACATGAAAACAAAATTACCATTATACATTTTTCCTTATAAGATCATCCAATAAACTATGTGTAAGGCTTAAACACATAGCTCAGCATGAAGAGTTGTTAGTTTTCACAATACCACTTCATTCAGAATTGTAGGAAAGTTAGTAATTTACTTTGAAATGACAGAGTTGATGAAAAGTCAATAGTAAAAAAATCTTATGGGATTTCCAGAAGCATTGTTTCCAAAAGAAATAAACTCAAGTTGTTGTATTGTCTCAGTGGCTTATAAGTTTGGAAAATTCCATTTTTCACCAGCCTCAGGTTATAAACTCACCTTACAATGTTATTTACTTGTAAATATACTACCACTATATAACATATTTTATTGTTTACTTATCACAAACCTGTCTTTTTCTTTTCCTTTAAAAAAGTTATCTAGCATTTTACCAAGAACTGCCATTTCTTCAGTAAAGCAGAAGGTGACTACAACTGGTTTTTTATATATAAATAAGGGTAAAAACAAGTGTATTTTTTTAAAAAATCGTCATTTCCTTAATTAGCTGTTTGATATGCATTTGTTAATCAATGCATTACCTGTTTGTTTGTTTGTTTGTTTTTCTGGTAAATGATACTGAATTTTTGATTGGCTTTCAGAGTCAAATGTTTAGCTCTGTGTAACAAATAATGTTTAGCTCTTGGTAACAAGACCATGAGCATAATGCATTGATAATCTCATTTGTCAATATAACCTTAAGGAGTTTCCATTGAATTGAGAGAGACAGAGAGAAAAAGAGAGATCAGTCCACTGTCCAGCGTTTGCAGATTTAACCAAATAGGCTTTGACATGGAGAAAGAGATTAAGATTAGAAAATAACTGCTACCTATGGGATAGTCTACCGGGACACTGTTTATATAGAAAAAAGATAAACTAACACATAAAAAATCTGTTCTCTGGCCTTCATCTGATTTTTAATGAGACTTTGAGCAAGACATTTAGGATACCTCTTAAGGGAAACCTAGGTAGAACAAGAAGTCATGTGACCAGAACCATTCCCGAAGTTTCCTGTTGAGCTCTATAAAGCTCAAACTATTTAAATTGTGAGGGGTCTTCCCTTTCTGCCAACTTTCCCCTATTTAACAGCTACAGTTCCGGACACGCCAAGAAGTGATGTGTCCTAACAGTACCCTTAACAGGACAGAGAATTGCACTGTCTCTCTTTCTCTCACAGTTAAAACAGATACAATCAGAATAATTCCAGCACATCAGCAAGAAGAAAATTTATCACAAAATAAGAAGCACACTAGCTGATGATGATTTTCTTTAGAGGTGTTAATTTAACTTCTTTGGTTTTCTGCATAATACCCATGTCATAAAACCACCAGTACATCAGTGCAAGTAGTTCTCTCCCTCCCCATCTTGTTGAAATGAAAACATTTTGAAGCTTACTATTACATTTCTAACAGTTCTGATGAACAAGATTAGAAGGGAGAACTTCCAATAATCAGATTATGGGAAGAATAAAGGAGTAGGAGTTGCTTTTCTTTTTGGAAACCTGCTGAGGGAAATGTTCTGATACAAACAGAAAAAAATTAGAGAAGTTGTCTAAATTGGTTGAATAGGTATGATCATGGTGACACACAGGTGATGGGAACACAAACATGTTTGGTGTGATAGTAAGACTGAATTCTAGTCTGTGTCTTGAACAGCATGACCATTAACATTTCAGTCTATCTACTGCTTATATTTATAGATGAAGCTGAGCATAGTCAATAGAAGATCTGTGATTTGCTCTACCTGCCTCAATCAAAATAGTAATCCTAGTATAATCAAAAGGAACCAGTAAGAGATGGAGTCTATAAATAAGTGTCTATCTCACGGTTCAAGCAGAAAAGGAAGAGGTGCGACATTCCAAAACCACAAAATTTAACGGAACGAAGCTGTTATTTTTTAAAGGTCTAATTTCTGTCCTTAATACTTCAGCTAAATAGTTCCAGCAGTTGTATTTTTCAATAAAATAAACACTTTATTTGGTTATAAACTAAATAATTACATATATATAATAATTTCGTTTCTAAGGTAAATCTTGTGATCAAATGCAGTGCTGACATTCTAAGAACTGGATTTTACTGGCTAGAATAAATACCAAATGTCAAGTTACAATGATTGTGAGGGATGCACCATCCTTCCAAGGAATAGAGCAAGTATATTCCAGCTAAACTTTGTTTTATTGCAATTGAAGTTCTCTTAAGTTAAATCTGTAAGAAATCTGTCTGCCAATACCCCAGAAGCTGGGTAAGAATTACAGTTCTCAGGAACTCCAAACTTAGAATTTAATAAATTCCCATAGTGGGTGGCTTCTTCAGTAATCATTTTACCTTCTAAATATACAAAGGACTTCCTATTTAAAGTAGCATTTACAAAGCTAAATCATGAATGGACATGGATCATGGCCATTTACTTCTGTGGTCACTTAATTCAGTTAGCACTTTTTTTTTTTTTCATTGCAGTGTGCAAAGTACACATGTTCAGAAGAGAGACTGTTCCTTCTGCTGATCTACCTACATCTATAAAGGCAAAGTACTGATCTCCACTCCCTTTTGAGTGTCCCATTCCAGAAGGGACTCCAGAAT
Organism: Erpornis zantholeuca; assembly: GCA_013400515.1. Lineage (NCBI taxonomy): Eukaryota > Metazoa > Chordata > Aves > Passeriformes > Timaliidae > Erpornis > Erpornis zantholeuca. Next base: position 24,551 of record VZTN01025333.1, read on the forward strand.
TGTGGATCCTTAGTACAATGAAGCCATTTATGTCAACTTAGTATAAAGAAATTTAGTATAAAAAGTCTTATTCCAGAGATAGGATTTAGACTTTTTAATTTTTTCCTTAAGTTATATTACTGTATGCACTTTTCAGGCTTCTGTTCAGAGAAAATAATTGTGATATTGTGTGTAAGCACCAGAAAATCTATGCAAGATTGAATATGAAGGACCATATCAGAAAATTCAGCATTATTTTTTTCTCTTAATATGTTTTTAACATTTTTCCCACAACTAACTTTTTAACACTTTCCACACTTAACATTTTAACCAGACTTAGTTGAAAAAAAATAAGTGCAAGTGTTTGTATTACTCACTTGAAAGATTTAAGATTACCTAAATAGACATTTAAATACTAGGAATCTGCAGAATGGATCTTATATGACACTATTTCAATAGACAGAATTATGCTTCTCAAACTGAAGTTCAAGAACTAGAACAGCAGCAGTACATAATTTGACCTGATTGTTTTTTTTTTTTTTACAAAAGGTAACTCAGATCATACTTGAAATAAAACTAGAATGTCTTGTGCCCTGAATTGACTATCTACAACTGCTGTAACTACAGACAGTATTTCAGTTGAGAAAACCACTATAACACAGATAAGGGAACCATGTCACAGGAGAACATTTCACCAAATAAAAATACCCATTTGAACATTTTTTGTTAATTCTGTAAAGGCGCTGTCTAAAGTTATAGAGAATCTAGGTAAAAAACCCATGAAAATAACTGCTTTTCTTTTGTACACAATTATATGCAGCTGTATAAATATCTCAGACTGTAGATATCTTTAAAATATACAGCAAAAACATTAAAAAAACATTATTTCAGCTTGCCTCTTTTCTCCTCTTTATTGACATTAGCAGGGTGGATGTGAGCAGCAACATGTTCTATCCTAGTCTTCTCACTATGACAATAATAACTAATAAAAAACACTAGGCAATTCATCACAATTTTCTATGGCATCTATGTGTCAGATATGCACTTCTCTCTTGAATATGTTACCTCAATCATCCTGGCGGGTCTGTTTATTTGGGTGAAATGCCAAACTGATAATTTCTTTTTCTATCTCTTACACAGTCAATGACATATTCATGTCAACCTGTTAATTCTTGAAGGAAAGGGGCAGAGAGGCCATACTGACTCCTCAGATATATTCTGGTCCTGTAAGTGTAAGTAAACCAAGACAAGCTTTAAATAAACAATCATTTTGGCCATGATCCAAAAGGAGAAGAAAAACAAAGAATTCATTTTTGAGATTTTTGCCACTGATCACCGTTTAAAAATCAGCATACTTTCCTTATAACTGATACAGTGTTGAAAGACTCACTACAAAAAAAACTCTGGGACTTCATTGATTAAAACTTGTTTCCCAAATGAATTCAAAGATACAGCTGTTTGCACGCATGAGTGAAAGTATACTGTGCCCATGATCTGGCTTGTTGGGTGGTTCTTTGTTTTTTTTTAAATCACAGGTAAAAAGCATTGTTTTATGGATCAATTAATATAATCAGGTTTTGCATGCAATATGATGGTATCAATAAAGCAAAAAGAAATTCAGTTAACTTTTGAAAAAATTTGAATAGTCCTTCTTCAGAATTGGTGTTAGATTTTCCAAAGTCTTCCAACCTGATGGAACAATATTCCTTGTGCCTTTAAACCAGTTCAAGATAAATTTTATCAGTATCCCATTACCAGCTGCTAACAGGGCACTTCAACTTTAGGGCACTTCAACTGAGTAGAATGGAGCTCATGGTAATTAACTCACAGAAATGATCAAATATTGTGCATGAACCTTTTGAAGCTACCTCAGCACAAAAGTGTACTCAAAAATTATCATGTTTTTCCATAGATAACTTGAAGTAGATTCACTGTAACCTGGTTGCCACTCCCAGAGTGTCTTAAAAATTACAATTTCATTTTGAGATCAGTTTAAAGACAAATACTTGCTTCTCCTTCTGAGGCTGAAAAGTCTCATTTCACCCATGACAGCCTGCAGCCATTAAATAGAAATATGAATCGAATGCAGACTACTGATGTGAAAAGCCAGTTCCATTGCTTTGAGAAAAGAAACAAGTAAAATCTAGTTAGATTGCAATTGCAGCAATCTTATTTTAGTGGCCCCCACACTAATAACAAAAACAGTTGACAATGGGCTATCTAATTGGACATCAGTGTAAAGAGAAACGTCAGGGAGGTGAAATAACCACTGCCCAAACTGAACTGACCCATAGAGAGAACACACTGCAGCATTCCAGATCACTATGACAATGCATTTCAGCCCCTTTAAGCTGAAATGCAGTTAATTTCAGATTAGATGTGAAGATTCTTTTATGAGTGTGCTGAAACACTAGGACAGGTTGCCTACAGAGGTGGCAGATGTCCTATCACTGGAAACATTCAGTGTCAGGCTGAATGGGGCTCTGATCAACCTATTGTAGTTGAATATGTCAATCTGCAGGCAGATTGGACCATTTATAGATGACCATAAATGTCCCTTCCAACCCAAAGCATTCCATCATTCCATGACTCTCTACTTATTAGAGAGATTCAAGAAGCATTGTCAATATTTAGAGGCAGATTTTATGTATTGCTTGTCTTTACTCGCATGGTACAAAGGATGAATTGTATTATTCTGGAGGTATTCACTACTGAATATTTACTGAATACTGTCTATGACAAACAAAGGCCCACTGTAAGTGGGATTTATGTCTTTTCTATATTGTCCCATAGCAAGAAGATAGAAGGCAGAGCAGATGGAGATCAGCACTGCCACCACTACAGTAACAGATTGGTTAATGCTTCTGAAATTATTCAGACATCTTAAAGGAAAAGAACTGAACAGCAGATCATCCCATGATGGTTCTGTATGATCTTTATGGGCCCCTGCTGAGAGGTGAAAGCAAAAAATAATTCACAAGCTTACCTAACCTGTTTAGAACACAAAGTAACCATAACTGACTGCTGAAGTTGTCTTCCTCTTTTCCAATAGAAGGGTTTTGCTGGTGGGTTGGGTTTTAGATTTGGTTTTTTTGTTTGGTTTGGGTTTTTTTGTTTGAATTTGTTTGTTCGGGGTTTGGGGGTTTTGTTTATTTCTTTGTTTTTTTATAGTGTTTTTGTTGTTTTTGTTTTTTGTTGTTGGGGTGGTTGTTGGTTTTTTAGTTCTTGAAGAAAAATTAAGGTCCTTCATTTGCTGTATATCCCACATTTGCTCTGATACCTAGAAACCCTGGCACAGTAGGGAAACAGCAATGGAGCAGCTACAGAAATGAAACAGCAACACTCCACAGTCATCTCCAGCCTCTGTTTGTACTGTATCCAGAGGTCTGCAGGGGTCACTGGGAAGAAAGTATCATCTGCCTCTTTCCAGCAAGAAAATTACTAGGTCCTGAATTTCACCTCAAAATACACAAGACTGCCCACAGCTCTCCATGAAACATGAAACACAGAGTTTTATGGTTTTATGTTGGTTGTGTTTTTCCTCTTAAGAATACATGAATCAAAGGTGAAAGGAATGAGGAGCCTGTCTTTGCAAACAAGCTGTGGGCCTGCTGGTAGATAGAAGTAGCACTGAGAGATAAAAGAAACAATGGGAAGGATTCTACTGATTGATGAAATGGAAAGAAAGAAATTTGACTTTACAAACAAACTGTGGGTCTGCTGATAAATGAAATTGGGTTGGGAAGAACTATAAATTCCATAAGAATTAAAAAATGAAAGGGGGTTTATACATCAGAAGGGAGTCTTAGGTAGTAGGCGTTCTGGGAAGTCTGTACCTCCCAAGTACCTCAGCCAATAAGAAAAGAGAGAGAAATGCAGCCAGGAAATTAGGATAAATAGGAGGCTGTGCCCTCCAAAACTTTGAAAGATCCCAGGGGAATGCCCTGGGAATGCCTCTCCCTTTATTGGAATAAAGTAACAGGTCTTCTTCTGGGACATAAACCTCTGGTGTCTGTGGATTAATTTTCCTGACAAAGGTAAAACTTTCTTGCTTAGCATACAACGAACAAATGTAAATCAGTACGAATGGCAGTCCAGGTAAAATGAGAAATGAAATATGGCATGGATAAAAAAATGAAAAACATAATGGTGGTTTGTTCTGTGTGAGTTAATATTAAGGAAACTAACCAGTCTGACCATTTACAAGACTCTAGCAGTCACACTCCCAGCGAAGCCCCTTCATGGCGGGGAGCTCCAGTAATCCCACGGGTCTCCGTTTCACTCTCTGCACACCCCACTCTCACAGGCAGACCAGCTTTCCTCACTGGTTCAACCCATGGTTTCCCACGGCAGTCTCGGATTTCTCATTCCATACAGCTATTTATTCACAGTGCAGTTACACTGGAACAGCTCAAGCTGATGCCTCCAAGGAGAATCCCAACCAAGAAATCCCTGGGCTTTTATACCCTCACAGTCTCACCCAGCACAAGTCTCAGTCTTCCTCCAGAGACTTTGGCTCCTGACCCCTCTCTTTGTCAATATCCCAAAGGTTCCGCAATTCCCGCTCCTGCTGTGTCTCTCAGTGTCTTTTCACCTGGCTGGCACCACCCATATTCATGCCCTTTGTTATCCGAAGGGTTGGCAGTTCACAGCCTCTTGTCTTGGGCTCCCACCCAGAGCTCAATCTGCCGCCCAGCTACCTGTACCAGATGTATTTGTTACAAATTGTATGGAGTTCCCACGGCCAGGCTCTGGCAACAGTGGGGGCTGTGGGGGCTCTGTGAGGGGAGGCCGGGCTGCCCCAGACGGACACAGCCAGTTCCAGCTGGACACAGCTAATTCCAGCCGGACACAGCCAGTTCCAGCCGGATCCAACCACCCACCACAGGGCATGGCTGAGTCCACGGCCCAGGGCGAGGGCACCTCGGGGACTGCGAGTGTGAGGGAAGGTTCATGTCAAGAGGAATGATGGCCCAGGACTGGAAGGGTACTTGTCTAGAACTCTGCTTCTGTTTTGTACACGGGACCAGTTGAACTTGCACAAACCCCTGTGGCCTTGTTCTAACTCTAGGTATGTAAAGAAGAAATGTGTGGTGTTCCCCCACCCCCTTTTTACCCCCTTCCCAACCACAACAGAAATGTATTAAGGAAGTTCCACCAACCATATGCATGCGCTTTAGAGGTAACTAGTTCTCCCTCTCTCTAAAAAGCTTTAGGATAGTAATATTCCTAACCAAACAAATACATAGCTAAAATAAGCTAGGATCAAGACAGTACCACATTTCATTGTTTGAAGAGGTAAAAAAAACCCAAAACCAAAACCAATAACAGACACTATCAAGATGGGGACTTTGGCTCCTGTACAAATTTATCCATGTTCTCATTCCAGGTCTTAAGTACTTAAAGTGACAATTCCCTCCTCCCGCCAGCAACTAGTAATCCCTTAAGATTTTCCTTCCTCTTCAGTTTTTTATCACATACCATAACTAACATTGGTTAGAGGGAGACATTAAAGCATTCAAGGCCAGGTTAGACAGGGTTTTGAGCAACCTGGTTGGGCAAGGTTCTCTGCCCATGACAGGGGGCTTGCAACGAGATAGTATTTAAGGCCTTTTCAAACCCTAACCATTATGTGATTCTATAATTCTATAATTTATTATCAAACCAACTGTGTGAAGAGGTTAAAAAATTCTTGCTCTTAGTAATTAAACATTTTTATCACAGTGGCTTGCCCTGACAGCTAAGCAAGCATCAAGGTATTATTTATTAAGTCACACATAAAATTACTGTGCTTTTCAGATCTAGACATCAGAAATTAAATCTTAAATGTGTCTTGGGGTGACTTTATGATGTGTATCCCCTATTGCCTGCTCTATGCCCAGACATAAATCCTATGCTTTTCTGTGCCTTTAAAACTGGATCCAAAAGAAAGGGAGAAAAAAAACCCCAAGAGGTTTTGTGTTCAAGGACACAGAGATAACCCCCCTGCGTTCTGNAACATTGGTTAGAGGGAGACATTAAAGCATTCAAGGCCAGGTTAGACAGGGTTTTGAGCAACCTGGTTGGGCAAGGTTCTCTGCCCATGACAGGGGGCTTGCAACGAGATAGTATTTAAGGCCTTTTCAAACCCTAACCATTATGTGATTCTATAATTCTATAATTTATTATCAAACCAACTGTGTGAAGAGGTTAAAAAATTCTTGCTCTTAGTAATTAAACATTTTTATCACAGTGGCTTGCCCTGACAGCTAAGCAAGCATCAAGGTATTATTTATTAAGTCACACATAAAATTACTGTGCTTTTCAGATCTAGACATCAGAAATTAAATCTTAAATGTGTCTTGGGGTGACTTTATGATGTGTATCCCCTATTGCCTGCTCTATGCCCAGACATAAATCCTATGCTTTTCTGTGCCTTTAAAACTGGATCCAAAAGAAAGGGAGAAAAAAAACCCCAAGAGGTTTTGTGTTCAAGGACACAGAGATAACCCCCCTGCGTTCTGCTGCTGTGGAGGGGAGGAGTGCACCTTCCTGCTTTTCCCAGCTCTTGGCTCCTTTTCTCGGAACAGAGAGATGGGGAGTTAAACTCCTTTGCTTCCCTGGGACTTTGGCTTCTTCTACTTCTCTCTGGACCGTTCAACAACACCAGAACATGGCAGGACATCTTACACCTCAGCCCAGAGGAGCCCAGCTCTGGAGAGGAGAAAGCCACACCCACAAAGGACTCTCAAATCTACCCAGCTTCTCTCCACAGCAAGAGATTTTCTTATTTAGCATTATTCTTCTCTTGTGCCTGAGTGCATTGTGTTCGTTAAATAATTTTTTTTTTCCTTTTTCACTTTCCTCTGAGGAATTTTCTTTCAGAACCTGATGCAGGAGAAGCAGTTGAAACCTGCCTTCTTTGGAGGGGACATTCCTCCCAGAGCGTTTCCCTTGATTTGTCTCAAACCAAGATATCTGGTTTTGTTGTTTTTACATCATCTGAGTATTTCAGAATATTTTGAATGCAAAAACACAGCTGCATACACATATTTGTATACCTTTAAAAAAAAATCTTAAGTACCTTAAGAATATCTTAAAAAAGAAAGAACACTAATTTCCATTTGATATTTTCTAAAATGAAGAACCATTGGTATTATTTATCCCAAACCACCGAAGGGGAAACAAAAGGTGGTCCAGCTGGTTGATTTCATCCACACTGAAACCTAGCACAATAGTATTTGCTTCCAGGGGTATTGGCAATAGCTTTTAAGGTACCACTTGTGAACTCCCACAAATGAAAAGACTCAGGCTCTTCAGCCGATGACAACCTAAATACACACACCCATAAAAGCAGGAAATAGGAACAGAAAGAGAAAAAGAAGTCTATTTGTGGCATTTTTTTTTAAATTATTTATGGCTGTTTTCTGACTCTCATTTCCTTGCTGGCACGTAGGCAAGGAAGAAGTATATCGTGGTGTAAAGCATTGGCATTAAAGTATTCATCCCCATATTCAGCATGTGGCATTAAAGTATCACAAAATCCTCACAAGCAAACACCCCATACAGAGCATGAATATGACAGCTTTTGTTTCTTCAGGCTGTTCCAGCCACCGGCTGCACAATTCATGCTCAAAAATTAATTTCTAGGCCCCACCACTAAAAAGCCTGAAGCTGTTTTCAGTCAACTTGTGTCTGAGCCTATTGAACGTATTTGATGAACAAGTTATGAGTAGAATTTTAAAAGAAATCAAAATCTATGGGTGACAATAGTGATTCAGTTCTGATCTGCTTATAGAAGTATTTTCCACAACTTTTAAGAAAAGTTCTGCCATTCTCACTATGCTGCCATGGTTACCAGAAAGTGAGTATGTTGTTTTCTTAAAGAAACACCATTGTTTTGGTTTTTTTCATTAGCTACGTTTAAGTCTTTGATTTCCAAATAAACATACTTTACATATGCTTTTATTATTTACTATATTTCACTGTGGAAGTGGTAATTTTTAATGATCAGAGAAAACCTGTAAAGATATATCAAGTAAAAATATTCCCTAAGCACATGAAATAAAAGAAAAAATATATTTGTGAAAAGAGAATATATTATCTCCACAAATTTTTGATCAAAAAACTCTACTTTTGACATAATGCAAGGAAAATCTCAAGTATACTTTTACGTTTATGGAATACAATAGAACAAAATAAAGCTCTATCACAACATAAATACCCAATTAAAAAAAAAACAAAATCCAGATTTTTATTGAAGTAGGCTTCATAAATCTAGAATGAGCATTTAAATATATATATATATATTCCTCTAGCAAGCAAAATAAATTGAACTTTTCATAAAATTGTAAAATAGATAAAACATTGAAGACAGATTTTAGGAAAATTCTGACTTAAGTGCTTTTGTGCCTTTCTCTTCTTATTTGATCAACAAGAAAAAACTATTTCATGTTTAAAACCAAAATTATCCAGAGCCACAAAGTATAAATGACTAATTGCCTGTTATAAGTTTTCATGCCCTAATATTTAATGATATTCAATTTGTATATCTTATAATCCACTTCTGTATTCCATTAATCTAAATTTTTTGCTGGTGCTTTTCCAGACGTATATAGAGAAATACACTCTCCAATCTTTTACTTCTGTACTGGTTTTGTCTGGGTTAGAGTTGTTTTTCTTCATAGCAGCTAGTAAAGGGTTGTATTTAGGATTTGTGCTGGAAACCATGGTAAGAATATAGGGGTTTTGTTATTGCTAAGCAGTGCTTACGCAGAACAAAGGGGTTTTTTTGCCTACACCACCATATCAGTGAGCTGGGGATACACAAGAAGCCTTAAGGGGACACAGCCAGGACAGCTGACCTCAACAGACCCAAGGGGTATCCCACACCATATGGCTTCATGCTCAGCATATGAGGTCCAGGGAAGATGAAGGAAGGCAGGACATTCAGAGTGATGGCATTTGTCTTCCAAAGTCACCATTCTGCATGATGGAGCCCTGATTCCCTGGAGGTGGCTGATCACCTGCCTGCTTATGGGAAGTGGTGAATTAATTATTTGTTTTGCTCTGCTTGCATGCACAGCTTTTGCTTTTACTGTCTTTATCTCAACCCATTTACTCATTAAATTATTTCCCCCACTCCCTAAGGAGAGAGTGACTGAGTGGCTGTGTGTGTCTTGGTTGCCAGCCGGGGTCAATTCCTAACTTCTTTGGTAAGCTTTTATGTGCGGTATATGGCAAAGAGGAAAGGGAAAAGAATAAAACACTCATTTGTCCTGCCTTGAGGAGTGTCATGGTAATTTGAACACAAGAAGAATCATCATCTAATTCCATCAATGCTTTTAGCATATCTGGACAATTTGCTATCTCTGTTAATAATTAAGGCTTCAAGCTTCCAATCGAAAATGGCAAGGTATTATTTATGATGTCCTCAAAACTGCATGGAAGAATTGTTAAAAAACCCAAAAAACAACCTAACATTTTTAATATGCTTTTAGATATTGCTGAGCTTTCTCTGTGAGTAGGAGTATTTTTGGAAATGATCAGAAGTTTCTAAAATCCACTGAGTGAAGTTATGTGTATCAAAAATCCAGTCAGTGCTCTATACTATCCTATGATCTGACGACCTTTCACATCTCTTAGGGAAACTGCATTTAGGATGGGTTTTCATCTACCTAACTAAGAATAAAGGGCAAATGTGATGTAAGGAGAGTGTGCTGATGGATTAGCTATCTTTTAATTGATATTTTAAGTTTGCTTTTCTTCTTCCTGATTTTTTTCTGCTATTTGTTTCTGGATTTGTAATGGTTAAATACAGACCTGAATAAACACCTGTTGAATTAAAATACCAAGTATGTTAATAACACATTGAATAAATCCAGTTTTAGTCTAAATCATGGCCCTGAATGCCTTTTTGATACATTTTTCTCTATCCTATACTACAAATAAAGTAAGCTAAAATAGAGCCTCCATGAATGTATGTTTTATTTCTTGAAAATGGGTAATATATATAAAAAGCGGACATTTGATTTTTGCTTGAATGTGACTTGAATTAGGATTAATTTATAGGGTGTTTCCTCAATTATGTTAATAAAATGTATACAAATAGAACAACCGACCTGAAATGAAAAATTGTTAAGAACTCTAATCTGACTCCTATTTCAGAGTAAGATTAGACTGACTAATTTTAATAATAAAATTTATTATTATTTTTATTATTTATTAGCAGAATAGTATTATTCATTCCATGTTTTTTCAGACATTGAGCAGAAAAAAATCTGATCTTCTCATTTTATTCTATGTCAATAACCTAGGCAAAAGGAAAGGAGGAAGCAAAGCCACTATGTCCCATGTTAGCTATCATCTCCCTAAGGAACACAGGATCCAAATATTTTACACACTGGCAGTATTTATTTGTTAAAAAAGTAGAAGGTTATAAAACCATGCCTCTGACTCAGCTTCAAACCAGCAAACAAAGCCAACATTACATGAGAGAATATTCTATCCCAGTTCTTATTTCAAAAATGAGAGCTTAAAACTGGCTAATCAAAGACAAGCAGCAAATTAATCTAATATTTTACCATCTCAGAATACTTTTCCTCTGTTTTGACTTTATTTTGGATTAACAAGTATTGCTGTTTCTCACAGGTTCACATCACTATCTTCAGAGGCAAGTAGCAATGGCCATGTAAAAGGAGGACACTGTAACCTTCCCTGAAAGTTATACAATGATCCTCAGTTTCAGAATCGTCTCCTTTTTAACTCAACGCCTCCAGAAAATGTCTTTCAGAACAGCAATCTTAGTGAGTTAGTACACAGGTAGGAGAGCTTTTATTACCCACACTGGTCTCATTTTATTTTGGTTTCTCTTCATTAATTGCAAATATACAACAGAAACAGTTCTGCTCCATAGAAATGCACTAAACCTCCCACTGAGCAAAATGATTCAATGTAATTTTGAAATTATAGCACTGTTACACATTTTTCAGTAATAAAATGATGCTCAAAGGCAAAGGAGAAATATTATTGACTAAAGCCAGATGCAAGATCAAAAACTAGGAAGAAAATGAAGGAGGTTGGAAAATACCAGAGATCTTTGTATTATCAGGCAATGTTAGATTATTGAACCTCTTCACTGACTGTTGAAGAAATCCCTTCACAAATTGCCATTTCATGGTAGGACAAGGTAAACTGATTTTCCCCAAAGAATAACCATCTCTCAACACTACACACTCTTTACATAGATCAAAACAATTCATGTTTCCAGAAGGAGGAAAGCTATTTTTCAAATAAAATAAACTCAGCATTTTCAGTGACTGATCACAGTTAAGAGATAACTTATCAAAATACAGAGATCTTTCCACAATTTGCCTTTCAGTAAAATACTTTGACTGTGCTAGAGACCAGCGTATTTTGTCAATGATACTGCATCCTAAAGCCTGAAGTAGTACTATATTATGGCCTATAATATTAAAATTGCCAAGAACAAAAACTAGGAATCACCAAATGTTTAACTATAGCTTGATTCAAACACATAAAAATATTTTATAATTTTATATCATACATTTTGTATAAAATATAAAATATACATACAATCAAAAATATTTTCATATAATTATAAATAGCATAAATAAACAAAAATTATATCTTATATTTGGAGAGAGAGAGCACAAAAAATAGAAGTTTCTCTTCAGAGATCTCTATGTTTAAAATGTTTCTATCAGGTACAACAAGTGTCCTTTAATACACTGTACCTATTCTTGCATTTTTCTGACTTTTAAAAGTATGAAAAGGCTTAAAATTTGACAGGAATAAAAGAAGGTACATTACATAAAAGAGAAAAAATTCCATTAAAACTTGCTGTCTCTTTTATTTGATATTCTGCAGATTTAAAACTAATGAAATTTAGCATTCTTGTTAAAGAAGATAATTTTTAGTTTGTCAAGCACCTAGAGAAACTTCTAAATAACCCAATGAGGAAGAGAAGGAAAAGTAATTTTCTTTAATGTAGTTGGAGAAATGATACTTTGCAGATATATAAGCTTTTAGTAAATTAAGATAAAGAATTATAGATTGTTTCTTCATGACCTTTGATAATTGTGTTCAATTACTCTTCATTCACTAAGCAAACAGAAGGCATTGAAAATAGTAGAAGACTTCACTGGAATGTACAACTATCATTCCTTGAAACTCATAATGGGCTGTTTTAAACTGTGACTTTTTAGGCAGCGTATTCTTTTTCTTCTACTTTTCTCACATATACTGGAGAGAATTTTTCCTTAACTTTCTCATACTTTGATTTTCTCAGTATTTTTAAAACTGTGATTTCCCAAGGTATGTGCAAGGCTTCTTCAAAGAAAAGAAGAAAACAAAAAAACAAAAAACAAAACAAAAAACCAAAAACAAAACAAAACAAAAACAAAAAACCAAAAAAAAACAAACCAAAAAAAAAACCAAAAACAACTCTATATAAATATCTCTGTGCATACAAGAAAGCAAAAGCAGAGTGGGCAAAAGCACTAAGAAGGTCAACTGGGTGCTGCTACAGGTTCATTTTAGAATCATCAAGGTTGGAAAAATTCTCAGGATCATCAAATTGACCCTGTTGACTGAACACTACCTTGTCAAATAAACCATAGCACTAAATGCCACATCCAGTCATTTCTTGAATACGTCCAGGGATTGATGCCTTAAATGGCTCCCTAGAAACAGAGACTAGACAGGAATAAAGGAATAAATGAGAAATATTTATTTGAAAGGCCTTCAGAGGTACATTCTGTGTTCCAAAGGGTCCTGCCTCAGTGGATCCCAAAATGGACGACACATCACAAGTTCTTCGCACTTTTATATCAGCATAAATTCGCCAACCAGAACCCAGCCAATGAGGTAATTTCCCCAAGCTTTCCCCCCTCTCCTCAAGATGATGGTTTACAGTTTTTCGGCCTATGACGGTCTGGGTGTCCTTGGAGAGCAAGCTAGAGAGGCTTTGTTATGTCTATCTTAGCATGAGAGAACAGCACTTAACAAGCTACAGGAAACTTTAGAGTTACACTAGCAGTACAGGATTTGAAAAATATAAAAGTTAAAATCTAAGGCATTTGGATGTTGACTCCCCTACCTCCCTGGAAAGCCCATTCCAATGCCTAAATTCTCTTTCAGTGAGGAATTTCTTCCTGATGTTCAACCTGAACCTGCCCTGGCACAGCTTGAGGCCATTTCCTCTTGGCCTGGTGCTGGTTTCCTGGGAGAAGAGATTGAGACCCATCTGGCTCCAACCTCCTTTCAGGCAGTTGTAGAGAGTCATAAGGTCTCCCCGAGCCTCCTCTTCTCCAGGCTAAACACCCCCAGTGCCCTCAGCCGCTCCTGACTCACTCTCTGGACAATTAATCAGCCTTGTTGCCCTTCTCTGGACATGCTCCACTATTTCTGATACAAGCCAGAATGTCATTGGCCTTCAGGGCCACCTGGGCACACACTGGTTCATGTTCAGATGGCTGAGGACCAGCATCCTTTTCTGCTGGGCAATTTTCCAGCCACTCTGCCCCAGCCTGTAGCACTGCAGGGGTCATTGTGACCTAAGTGCAGAACCTGGCACTTGTCTTTGTTGAACCGCAGACAGCTGGCCTCAGACCATCAGTCCAGACTGTTCAGATCTCTCAATCAACACTCCAGCCCAATATGGTGTTGTCTGCAAAGCACTCAATCCTCTCATCCGGATCATCAGTTAAGATATTAACCAGGGCTGGCCTCAATACTGAGCCCTGGGGACACCACTTGTGACTGGTGTCCAGCTGCTTGTTATTTCAGTCACCACCACTCTCTGGACCCAGCCATCCAGCCAGTTTTTAACCCAGTGAAGAGTGCACCTTCAAAGCCTGGGCTGCCAGCTTCTCCATGGGAGGAGACAGTATTGAAAGCTTTACTGAAGTCCAGGTAGACTATATGCACAGCCTTCCTTTCGTCTAGTAGGTGGGTCAGCTGGTTAATAAAGGAGATCAACAAAATGTCTGGCCAGTCACAAATTTTCACAAAGCTAAGGCAAATGAGGCAATGGTCCATGACACCTAGATAGTTGGGAGAACACTGCCCTTCAAGGAGTTTGGCAGGCAAACTTAGAGAGGAGCTGGCTGAATCCGAGACCGGGTTGTCTGTGAAAAAAGGTGGAATTCAGGTCCTATCTCTTTTTCCTTGGGAAGTGTTTTTAAACTGTGACTGTACCATTGGTCTCAACCATGCTGGGTTGCAGCTGTGCAGCCACCGTGCCTGTGCTGTCTTGGACCTCTCAGTGCTGACTGGCTTGGGTCCCTTGGCTTGGCCTCAAATCTGCTTCTGGCACTGAGGCCTTGTCATCTCATGGTTGGGCTGTCTCTGATCCTGACCACTGGCCCTGGTCCTGACCCTGATTCAGACTTGCCATCCTCATTCCTTTTTGCGATAGTCCTTGCTCATGCTTGCATTGCTGTTGCTCTTGTCTCATTTTGCTTGCAAGGCAGCAGGCCCTCACTGTTTTGGCATAGGCAAAAAGGAAGCACTGAAGGGCTAAAGAAGACATAACAGCAGAAATGTAGGAATTATAAAACCAGTATATTTTAATTCCACATTTCTGCCTTCTTTTCTGAGGGACTAGAATTTTTTAGGACTGATGCACAGGACTAGGACAACATTAAACTGTATGATCCATACCGGATTGAACAGAATTCCGATACCAAAGAAATCACAGGAATAGATGAAACATGTCTTCACATATGTCTTTATTAACAAACTATCACAATGGGGTCAGTCAGTGTAAAACAAGATAGTATCTTATTTAACCATAGCCATGCAGTTCTGGGACAGGTAGACTAGGAATCAGCTTCAGAGTGACCACCACAAAACTAGGACTGCTTCTTCAAAGACAGTAGATTACTTTCTGGTAATTACTTTTGATTACTCGTCAAAAACAAAAGCAAGAGAGAATAAGAGAAAGAAAAAGCTAATGACTTTTGAGTGTATCTTAAAAGAGGAATTTAAGAGCAAACCTGCTTGATGATTTCCAAGTACAAAAATAGCTGAAAGTCAAGTGGAGAGCAAGCATCTAAAACGTAGGAAGAGAAGTCTGTGAATCTCTCAGTTAAGAGGAGTTCCTGAATGAGTATTTTGAACAGCTGTAATAAGATTAATTACTACCATTCAAGCTAGTAGAGTCCATAAACTTCATCTTACAAATGAAGCTTTCCCTTGCCCACCTTAGATGATGTTGGAAAAGAAAGAGAATATAAGAAACTGTCGTGGAAAAGAGATGTCTGAGATGGTATAATACAGAATTATTCCATGTCCACTACAGAGACATAAAAATGAAATATGAACATGGTTCTTAAAATCATCCATGCACAGAATAGGGGACAGAGATGCAAAATAAATTATTGTCTGAGCCTGATAACAAGAATAGGTAAAGAAAAAACATACAAACAAACAAAACCAGCAAACACCGTTCCACGAAAAAAACAACCAACCAAAAAGCCACCCACCAAAACCCCAAAAAAACCTCAACAAACAAACACAACAACCAACAAAAAAAAAAGAAAAAAAACCCACAAAAAAGACCCCACAGATCATAATAATGGATTTATATAACTTTCCTATGAAGCTTTGCACAAGATAAGACCAAGGAAAAATAATTTATAAGCTGCCAAAAAAGTAAATAAATTCAAGCTTCAACAAAAAACCCTATATCTCCTTCAAAATAGTTTGTTTGAAGTAATCCATGTGATGAAATTAAATATGTCAAATTCTTGAAACTATTAGAGTGCCTCTACAAGTTTACAGCCAGGAAGAAATACACAGCAACTCATAATTAACCTCTCGATCCCTTTCATTTTATGCTTGTCTAGAGACTGAAGGAAAAAAAATTAAGTTTTAGTTATCTTTATGAAGAAATACATTCTTACCATATATGCAAGATTCAAAACCAGTTTCTATTTCTCAGGCTTTGAAAAAGGCTCATGGTATATTTAGTTGTAGGTCAATCTTCACCCTGACAGGCAGTTCTATGACCAGGAAATCACACCAGATTTGGCTACAGGGGTTTTATAATGAGTCATCTTTGGCTGGCAGAAAGAGTCACCTTGTGTTTCCCACCAATATTTTTTACCAGATTGCAGTAAACAGAGCAAGGTAACAGCGTTATCCCAAGACGATGATGAAAAATGCATGGTATAACCACTGTACAATTATGCATTTATATTGTTGTGCTCCCTGTGTGAGCCTTTTAACAGGATAAAGGAGAATTCCAACAAAAGAAATTTTAAGTCAGATACTGTAAAGAAAATTTGAACTTTGATTTTCCTAAGTATACATTTAGGCTTTGTTTTTATGCATGTACATGATAAAATATGCAATTGGTTAAAAAATATGAAAATGGATGAATTACAAGTACAGTAATTAATGCTATGTGTCATGAACAACATGTTTTGTATTATACCAGAGAGCTTTTCATCTTAGTAAATTTGCACAGGATTTTCTCAAAGAAAAAAATTATTTGTCTCTTAATTTTACTGTCCAGAGTTTGTTCTAAAATGCTTATAATTTGTCTTATTACTGGATAAATCATGTCTGCAAAGACTTTTGATGAGATATTTACCATGATGCAAGTGCATCAAGTCAGCTGGATGTGTGTTTTGACCCAAAAGCTTTTTAGCACAGTGCTAAATTCACTAAATTTAGGTTTTGTTAGCACAGTGTTAATCAAAACTGGCATTCCAGTTAACTTGGAGACAAACATAAAGAGACAATACAGAGATAAATCCTAAAGCAGCCTTTAGAAGTCCAGTTCTGAAGTCAAATTCAGGCACTGCTTCACTGCATTTTAAACATGAAGCACCTCTTAATTATTCAAGATGCTAAACTGCTTCCTGAGGTTCTGTAAAGTTTCTTTGCAGTAATTCAGTGATGGTACAACCCACCTTACTATTTGCTTATAACATTTCTAAAATTTTGCCTAAGGCTGATTCTTGACCAATCATTACATTTTTCAGGGGCACTATTCAAGCAAGAATGATCCTTACTGCAGCCCCTACAAAATTTAGGAGTTCTGCACTTGCATCCCCATGGTTTCCACTTCTGGGAAAAAACAAATCTGAAAAAAAATGTAACAAGCATTTTGTCTGACAAAGAAATTGTTATTACAGAAATGATTCATGTTGTACTTCAAAGGTGAACCGCCACACACTGGGATAGCAACTTAAAGTTGATCTGCTCTCTTTTCTCAACTTTCTGTGAAGCAAACCAAAATTGTTAAGGAGAACTTTTGATATAAAAAAAGTAAACAAAGAAACAGTTGAGTAGGCATGCTGGACATTATGTCACAGAAGGCAGTACTATTCAGTTCTTGTAGAGGGAGACTCCTTATTTGAGGCAGGGAAAAATTACCCAGTTTCTTCCTCTGATTTGATCAGATACCTGTAATTACCACTGTTATGTGATTGCTGCAGCTAGTAGGCTTCTAACAATTCTGAAGCTGGTTTTAAAAAAAAAATCTTCCAAATTCCTTGCCACTATCTCAGGAAATTAGAACTGAATGGCTCCAGCCAGCTGGTTAGGATATTGTCTCAGAAGGAGAGGCACCAAAATCTTTTGCTCAGATTTAATACGTTGTTAAACAAATATATTTATGGCAACTAAAAAAATTATGTAAGAAAACCTAAAATATTACTCTGTAATATACTATATTCCAAGAGACAGCACAATCAAAAATAAAAGATTTCAGTTTGATTAAAATAGACACTTGGGTCTATTTTAATAGACCCACTATGGTCACTTGGGATGTGAAACCCAAAGATAAGCATTACAGAGGTCTTAGCAATTCTTATGACCCACAAATTTGAGTTATCATTATGCAAACCAATCTTTTTTACCTTAACAGCATTAATAGGAGAGAATTGAAGTCATCTTTGCTCTTTGAAATTCTGTGAAATGGTTTTAATATCAAGTGTTTTTACCTCTCTCCTTCATAACTATTTTTACTCCTTATATATTTAAAACAAGGATCCATTACATGGCTGCCACAAAACAGCACTCTCTCTAATCTCCCCTGGTGAATGGAACTTTGGTGTAGAAACTGGTGTTGTACACATAACATAAATTTTGCCAACCTTTTTTTGTTATAAGACAAGGGCTAACTGACATCCCACTGAGGACCTGTCAAAAGTTAAGCATATGAACTACAATATCAATTTTTAGTCTTAACCTCTCAATTAATCATTTTCTTCTCTTTTCCTTCTTTCTCAGAAGTTATTGATATTGTGAAGAATGTAACAATGTACATTCAAGAAAAGACTTATTGCTGCCAGATTATTTTCTTTAAATCATAATTTCTACCCAGATATGGTGTGGGGGTTGGTTTATTTTTGGTTTGCGGTTTTTCTTGGGGGGTGGGGGTGAGGCTTTTTTTTCTCTGTTGTAAACATGCTGTGAATCTTTGATGCAATCACCATTGTACTGAAGAACTGAGCCTGCTCTTCTCTGCTTTGTGACAACAAGGGTATAACTGTCAGAAACAAGGGGCACACATTTTGTACTGATATTGCATGTATATTGTTTCACGAGGTCCCAAAAGCCCTTTCTTTTGGATTCAAAGTTGTTGCTTTTCTTTAGCTAAACAGTTACAGGTAATGGTGTGCAGCCCTCTGCCTGTAGGGAATTCTAAACAGCTATACAACCATTCAAGCCATTACAGTTAAGCTTTTATGAGGATTTTTTCCAGTTAAAATACTGTGAAATGGAATTTGACAAGGTCTTTTTTTTTCCTTTTTCTAAAAGGTCACAAGTTAAAACACTTTAATAATTAATTTCTTAGATGTATCTATGAATAATATTTGTTTTATTTGCATTTATTTGGAAAATATAATTCAAGATCTAGTTGATTACTATGTGACAGATAGTGGTACTCAGTGCCCTCCAGCCTCAGCCCCTCTATCCTGTGCTCTGTAAATTTCACTAATGAATCTATGCTTTAGACTTTAGTTTAGTTTATTTTTCAAAGTTAAAGCCTTAGCACAACCAGTTTAATCAACCATCATTTTAGAATAAAATCAATGAAAAATAATTTTTCTGATGTTAAAAACAACTTTTTCCCAGATAATTCTTGGAAGTGCCTCAGCTTTTTGTTATTATGCAGGTTGGCCCTTTAAACCAGAAAAGGAATTGACCTTTAATTCTCCTGTAAAAGACATTTTTGTCTTTTTTTTTGTTTTTTTGGGGTCCATGAAGAGGCATTCATATAGTCCATGTGCTAAACCTATTAATATGACTATTTCTACAGCTTTTAAATATTAACAACTATAATTATCTTTGAGAACTCTGTGTATTAATGGCTATAGAGACACGATGACATCCCACCAGTATTAAAGCTAATCCTGCTACTAGCCTAATCCAGGGGAATTTGTTACCCTTAGCAGTGTTGTTTGCAAAGGGTGGGAGAACAGAACAGGCACTCAGGGGGCATCCATGAAGTCTAGTTGAGCTCTGGTCAGTTAAAGTGCTTTCCACCCCTACTGTACGGACAAAAGAAATAAAAAAAATTTATCTGATTGTTGAGGGAGAGCAAGACAATGTGTAACTGTTTTAGCAAACAGTTTAAATTGAATAATAATACACAACTACCTCCACAAACCTTTCATTCTGTCTAATACAAGAAATTAAAGGTAAAAGAAAAAATTGCATCTCTATTGTCCCCTGAAACACAGACTACCTATACCATTAGCCAGGACTACTGATGGACATGGAGAAAACATTCTCAATACGACAAATTAGGACCAGGCTTGGACTTTTAGCAAGACCATTATTGTAATGTAATGTAAATATATTTTTGTGAGAAATGTGTTATAAGTTATTTTAAAATTATAAGGCTTTAACAAAAACAACATGTCACTCATTGAGATGTTGTTCTTAGTTTTTGTGAGAGCAAATCACTATGCTTTTCCAATATATCTATGATTATCATGCTGTTATTATAAAAAACTGTCAAGAGAAAAATGTAATGTAATGAAAGAATGTAATACGCTGATATGGAATACAAAATAGCTGCTACAGTACTGGAGAATTCCAAAACTGTAATTCAGTTCCAGCTAACGGGGCAGATTTGCCTCTTCTCCTTTTGCCAAGCATTTTTCCTTATGAGCTTTAGTTACCTAGTGTGCAGCAGATGGGCTCTTTTTATTAGTTGGTAGAGAACAGCATTTTAAGCATGAAGTGTTAATAAGCTTGCTGTTAGAGCAAACTGTGTCACATCCCTTTAACATCTCTTTCTCTCTAATTTTCATCCAAAAGGTTTTATCATCTGAATTACACACAATTGTTGTCTGAATTATACACAATTTTTCTGTTTTTACATTTTTATTGTTAAGGAAACTTTCTTGTCTGACCATCCAGGAGCCACACTCTGGCAGTCACACTCCCACCACCAGGGACTTTCACAGCAGGGACCGAAGCCCCTTCACAGCTCCAGCAATCCCACAGGTTCCTGTTTGTCTCCCTGCACATCCCACTCTTGCACAGGACGACCAGGTTTCCCTACAGCAGAGTCTCAGACCTGGATTAAAATAATTTTATCATTGTGCAACAATGTTATAACAGCTTGAGCAGGTGTCTCTAAGGAGGGACCCTTAAAAAAAGGAAACCCCAGGGCTTTTATACCCTCACAGTCTAAGCTCTGGGCTCTTCCAGCAGACTTCTCAGCTCTTGCCATGTCTCTGAATGTCCAGTCCCCTGGCTTGGTGAGAGGTCCCCATGCCCTTTATTTGCAAAGTTTATTTGCCCAGTTTTTGGGCTCTGCCACCCAGAGCTCAACCTGCAGCTCAAGCTGCGTCTGCTCACCCTGCTACTGACACTGAATGGATTCCTCAATATTTACCACATTAATTTCTTCACCAAGAGAGTCTTTCTCCTTACTTACACCCTCTGTTACTTCCAGCTTAAATGTATTGTTCAGAAAGCTTATGAGTGCCTCTCCCATAGAAAGTCAGCAGGAGGCAGCAAAAACTCGGAAACAGAACAGAATTGAAAGGCTTGGGGCAACTTCTGCCAACAGTCCGAGTCTACTGAAGAGTTTGCACTAAGGAAAGAAGCTGTAAGAATAAGCAGAAAAGAAGGCAAAAGAGAGACTACTGTGTTCTCTTAGACCAACACACACTGAAACAAGTTAAGGGACTGTTTATTAGGGAGAATGATGCAGGTTTGGACCTTGCAGAAACGTTTGTATAGATGTGTGTGAAAGTCATATACATATGAAAGCTTTTACATGTAAGTGAGGAAATAACTTTTGTTTAACTAAAATTATCCAAGAAAATGAGCAGTCTTTCTTTTATTCCTTTTATTCTCTATATTGATACCTTAGCTTTTAACTTTTATATTTTTCCAATCCTGTACTGCCTAGTGTGTAACTCTGAAGTTCCTTGCAGGTCATTAGCTGATGCTCTCTTATGTTAAGACAGACATAACAAAGTCTCTCTAGCTTGCTCTCCAAAGACACCCAGACTGCCCTACACTGAAATGTGTAAACCTTCATCTTGGGGGCGGGGGGGGNGGGGGGGGGGGGGTGGAAGCTTGGGGAAATTACATCATTAGCTAAAGTTTTAATTGGTGGATTTATGCTGATGCCTATAAAAGTGAGAAGAACTCATGACCTGTCATCCATCTTGGGATCCACTGAGGCAGGAGCCTCCTGGCCCCAGGGTGTAGCCTTTGAAGGCCTTTCAAATAAATACCTACGTTTATTCCCTGTTCCTGTCTAGTCTCTGTTCTTAGCTAGCCACTTAAGGCATGAATATATGCTTTATTGGTTCTCTCAAAAGGTGAATTTTGAGTTCCCATGCCTTTAGCTGATAAATGTCTGTGACACTCATCCTGAATATTTCACTCATTGTGAATTTTTAATATCATCAGTGAGGTTGTCTATTACTTCTCTAAAGACTGAAGTAGTAATGTCTAAATTTGTATTTTAGAGAAGGGACTTTGGTGGATGGCAAAACAGAAACAAAGAACAGGTAAATATTATAGGCAATATTATAGGTACAGCTGATGTTTTCAATTGTTTTAAAGTTGCTAAGAAATGTCTTTTAAAATTTTTTCTTTCACTTGTACATAACTATCAAACAGGCAGTTGGGGCTTAAATTTTCTTCTTCAGGTATCTGCTTTGGATTTATTTCTTTTTGTTGTAATAATATTAAATTGAAATTATTGTTTATTCATCTCATTTGCTTTTGAGAGAGTCCAAGGGAAAAACAGTTCTCTACACTAAAAAAAATCACCTTTTCTACTGGAAAATATTAGCACCACCTTCAAAACTTGTATTTGTTGCAAAAGTGACCTTTGTGCCAAGGATGTGCATTTCGCTCTTCCATCATATACTAGAGATGGCCAAATGGGAGGCCTTTGGGAAACAGTAATTCAAGGTGATAGAAAGAAACATGTTTAAGCAATATGTCCCAAATACATGCCAAATTTAACAAAAGCTAAGACTTTGAAATGTGCCATGCCTGTACTCTCCACTTCTAGCAAACACTGAATACCCCGTTTTAGGTGTTGAACTGAGAGCTAATCTTTTCTTGCACAATCATCTACTCTTCTTCTTTTCAGGCCTTCCTGAGTAGAAACCCAGTTTCCTAATTCAAATACAGAGGGAAAAACAGCTGGATGTAAATGGCAACAGTCAGACAATTTGAAAGAAATGACAGAGTTTCAAAAGAAGGGAAAAAAGTATGAAAAAGAAAGACAGCGAGATAGCTACAAAAAGCCTGAACACTGCATAAGCACTGTTCAATTACAGTCACAACTCTGATGTGTTATCAACATTGTTTTGGTCCCAAATATGAAACACAGCATCATATGGGCTGCTCTAAACAAAACTAACATGCAGTACATACAGTTAGACAAGAAGCAATGGCAGAATAAAAAGTGAAAGGCTGAAAAAAAAAAAAATTATAGCAAACCCGACTGTAATTAAGGGCATGTTCTGTTTTCCATAACAAGGGTGGTGTGGGATTCAAGCTCTGCCTCTCAAAAATATCTCATCCTCTGTCAAACCAAGACCATCTTACACATAAGTATTTCCGCTTGAGGACTACACCAGAAATTACTAACATTTATTGTATTTTAAGTGCTTTTGAATTTTCATACCCTAAAATGTGAGTTCAATTTTTAGTATATTTCATAGATACAACAGAGTAATATAGAAGCAGCTCGCACTGCTTCATGCTATATTTTTAATCTCAACATAAGTGCTTTTCATTTTAGCCTCTGATGTTCTGCACTGCAGATACATTTGCAGACTACTGAAAACCAGGTCTTTTAGAATTGAGAAAGGAATGTGACTTCTCAGTATGAATCAGGTTTACCATATGACTTCAAAAACATGAAAGAAAAGCTGATAATGCAATAAAAAGTTGCTTTTTGAATAAAATAATATATGCCACATAAAATGCCAGTTTAGAGAAACCATACTGTTTTGCTCTTGTTAATTTGTTAATTCACTGACTTTATAGCTCCTTTAGCAGACACACTGAGCATCAGAATTCGGCCTAAAAGAAGTAAACTAGGGAAGATATTCATACTTTTTTGACACATCTCTTTTGCTTATGTGGGAGAACTTCTTTCATGTTAGAAGCCTGAAGCAGAAAATATTGTGACAGTGAAGACAGAAATCAAACAAGTGCTTGTATTAGCAGAAACAACATGGACTTTGAGATAAACTTATTTCCTGATAGATTAAAACATTTCAGAATGAAACATTTTTGATGCCATCATGTGTTTTAAAACTTACACTGCTTTGATATATGAAAAATGGATCTTGTTGTTGCAGTGGCCCAGCCTGAGGCTGGAGCCACCAGAGAGGCTAGGTCCCCTGAACCAGCAAGCTGCTAGTGGAACAGCTCAGAGGTTTAAGGTGACCTCCCCCCAGGTTTCAGTGAGGAGAAGGCTCTCTCCATGAGGCTGTGCAGTCCCTACAAGTACCTCATTCTGGAATGTACCTTGTTCCCCCTTCCCTGGTATCCCCTTTCAGGCACCCCTCGCTTGTACCCCCATTGGACTGGGTACCCCAACTCTGCTTTACTCCTCCCCTTTTCCCCCTTCCCCTTGGTTCCCGCCCCCGGATAAAACCCTGGACCCTTGTTGTTCTTTGGTTACTTTGTTCTGATCCCTCATGGAATAAACCCTCAGATTCTCCAAAGACCCCCTCCCATTTTTTTTGTCTCCAATAGATGCTGAACTCCTGAGCTATCCTGTTCATGTGCTTCCAGCTGCCCGAGTGTGCCCATGTGCCTGCCAGCAGCCTGAGTACCTGCTCCAGCCTGTCCAGTGAAAGACGCTCCCGGGACAGGACGCAGTGCACAGCCCACTGACCACCGCGCTGTGCCAGCTTCTCACTCTTACTTACCTGAGTTCAGGTGGCTTCTATGATAGAAGTAGAAGCATATATATGAGCCAGAACACCACACTTAGAGTCCCTTCTTTCTTCCTCAAGTATGCCAATATAAAACAGAAAACTTAACCAGATAGCTTTTGATTTTTCAGGATTTTTCTTTTGATTTGTTCTTTTAAAAAACAAGTAGCTGAGTAACCTTATTGCTTGTTTGTTTGTTTAAGAACATGGGCACATACCATGCTGAAAAATCCCCTCCCCCTTGCAACTAGTCCTTTTCTGACAAAAGTAAACCAATCTATTTATTTCCATTTAATTCCTTCCTGTTGTGTTTGTTTCCATTCCAAAAATACTTCAAGCTCCTAAAAGCACTTTCTTGAGGAAATTAATATATAGTGTTGTATCAAATTTTACTTCCCTTTTTCCAAGTGAAGAAGGAGTAGTGGACACAAACTGCACTGAAGCTGATAAATTAGCTTTCACCTAACAAAACATCCCTGTTCCAAGCATATTTAACACTGGCACTTCACAGTCCTGCTCAGAAGAGCTGCAGGAATAGATACATTCCAGCGTGACAGGCTAACAGCAGACAGTGAGATACTCTGCCAACATAGTTGAAATTATTTTCCAAAGTGTTTCATAATGTATAGAACAAATTCTGAAAAAGGAAAATAGTCCAAGACCTTCTACCAAAATCTGAAGATATTCTCCCACAATGCGGATTTAGAAAATCAGGATCTCAGTACATCCAGAGGTGTGGTATGAAATTGCCCCTGTGGAAAGGGGAAATCTCCTTGCAGGAGGTGGGAAGTCTTTGACTCTTCCAAAGGACTCGACAGCAAGGGTGTCTATATTCTGCAGCATACCTTCACTGCACAGACCAGTATCCTACTTCTTTCTTTAATTAAAGCTATTTTCATATTTTTTATGTACTAGAAATCTGAACTCACCCACCCACAAATTCTGAATGCCTTTATAATTTGAATACATTATTTGAATCTATCAAGACTTCCTTTTCCAGCCTATTTACTGCCCACATCTATATTTTTAACAGAGCTGTATATAGAACTTGAGCCAAGAAAGCTATATAAAATATTAAAGTTTATATTTAAATTTTGCATGAATATTTAATTTATACAGAATTGTAATTGCTAAAAAGCAAGTTACTTATTTTTAAGCCTTTGACTTTGAAAATAACAGAATTGAATGTCAATTTAGCCTACAGTATGAACATTCACTTTGAATAATCAGTAATGGTTTTTAATTGTATATGAAAATTAGTTAATGGCAGTTTCAGCTTCCTAGCTGGATAACAATTCATTTTAACCATCCATAATTCAATCAGATTACACCTTGTTTTACATATTTTAATAGAAGCTTTCTTCTGGTTATTTTACAAATTATATATGCAAATTATGTATTAAATAATTGATGAAGCACCTTGTTTTGCTTGTAGCTATAAGTGATGCTTTTCTTCACAAATATATTTAGGCAGTAGTTCTTTTCACAGCAAGATTTTTGCATAGTATTTTAAAAGATATTTAAACTCCTGCCGTGATGAGGGCTTATTTAGAAACACCAAGTATAATTTCGTAACCTGATTTATGAAGCAATTTATACAATATAGTGAAATAGCATTGTAGAAGAATTTCATCACATAGGGATGCTAATCTTCTCTGAAGATCCAAAACTCTGTAACTCTTGGGCAACTCTGTATTATTACAGTCTATGATAGGACAAAGTGTATCGGGGTAATTAGCCTTCCTGTTTTATTAATGCTGTATAAAACTGTTAGAGGTTAACACTGCAGTTATTTTTTCCTGCTGCCCAATTTCATCCCATAATACTTGCTAACGAGGGGAAATAGTATCATTAATCTTTTACAAGACATGTGGTAAATGGTGTAATGGAATATTATGTATTATGCATTATTTATAATTATATATATGTGTGCATGTAGCTATACATAAACTTATATAACAAGGCAATTTTAATATTAAATATTCCAGGATCTGTGTAACCTGTTGTATAATAGTGCCAGTGTTTTAAATGTTACTTCTTCTCTTTTCTTTATTTTTAACTGAACAATTAACATATGTTCAGTATTACTGTAAAAAGGCTTTTTAAAGTAAAATTGGATATTGGCAGACAGACTAAGCCCACAAAATCTTAGATACTTAAGCCTTGTGTTTCCTAACCTTGCAAGTACTACTTTAGTAAGTTATAAACAACCCTTTCTCTCATTTGAAGATATGCACAATATAAAGACAATTTTAAAAAAATACTGTCCTTTTCAAGCTGCGATATTTGACCAAATGAAAAATACCTTTCATGATTGAAAAGGCTGGAGAGTTTATGATACCATGTAGGCACTTAAGAAGTTTCTGTTTGGGCACTTAAAAATGAGAATCATTTCAGTACCTGTAAAATAATATAATACAATACAACATATAAGCACAGAGTAAGTTCTCCTGACAACACTGGGATCTTTGGAGAGAACTCCAGCAGAAACTAGTGAGAGAGGCAGCTCCATATTGATCTTAGCATACAACGGTCTTCCTCTGAAGAATATCAATCTTAAACCTATGTATTTCAAAGGCCTCCATTTTCCTCATGAAAGAAGGGATATATCTGCCACTAGACACAGAAAATGCTGAAGAGATGCACACTAAAGGTCAGAAAAGAGCTACTGATGAAGCCTGTCAGTTTTCACCCTTGTGTTGCAATGATTTATGAAGAGCCTGAGAAACAGCAGTCTTTGAAAAGCACTAGTATTTTTAATTGGGAATCCTAATTTCCACAATTAGGAATTTCTCTTTTTAAAGGACATAAAGCAGATACCACTATAAAATGCAATGTTAGTGAGTTTTCCTTCAAAAAATTAGTAAAGTATGTCTCTTGATAAGTTGGCTTTCTTCTCTTGTCTCTGCTTTTTTTTTGTATGGAACCTACAGCAAACTGATCACCTGCATGTCAGAACAGGGAAAACAACACCCCAAAGTCTTGTTCAAAACACCTCCAAACACTACTGAGTGCCCCAGAATAGAAGCCTGAAAGATGCCAACATTTTCTCATCTGATTTACTTGTTTTAGCTGGCAGTGAGACCAATTAAAAAAAGATTTATTTTACATTTATTTCTCATGCTTCTTGAAAGGGAACAGGCCTTTAGAATTCTGTAGGACAAATCTACTTCCCAGCAGATTTCTTTTTGTTTTTAATTTCCAGGGTCCCTCTATCTTAGTGTTTCCATTTTGTTTCTATCCCTTTTTCTTTTCTTTTTTTTTTAATATAGCTTCATGTAATATTTAAAATATTCACATCAAAAAACAGGCTGCATATTGAGGGCACATAGGCACACAGTATCCATACCTAGGATCTTTTGATAACAACTGCCTGTAATCACTTGGTAGTTTGTTTTGTATCATGTTTATTGGTGATCAATCCCATCACTGATACAAGATTTCTTAAATTAATGAAAGCATGAGATGCTGTATTTGATTAATGTAAACTAATGTAGATTAGACCATACATTTAGAGAATGGGATAGATTTTGTGCTGTAGAGTTGTTTGGGTTAAAACTGACAACTATCGGAACAATGAATTTTTAAGAGTATTTTTTATCTTGATTTGATTCTGACACAGCATGTAATAAATAGTATTTAAAAATCCAAATTCAGTAAGAAATGCTTTTCTACATGTAAAGACTCAATACAATACGAGCACAAAAAAGTGGAATTTTTTCCATTACATCTGCATTTTGAAAATAATAATATTGAATTCTTATATAGGTTTTCAGTAATAATAAAATAATTTCAGAAAAGTATGGTAAAATTATTAAATAATAAAGTTCTTTGGAGAAAAAAATGTAAAGGTAATTTAAATATTAAATACAATAATCAGAAATTAGTATTTATATCATAACAAGCTATAAATTTCATTACAAAAATGCAGTAAGTAGCAATAATTTTTCCTTTTATATCTGAAAGTTGAGATGACCTTCAGCAGTTGTCATATCTGTTTGTTAACTTGATTGCATATTGGTTTGCAAGTGATTTCTAAGTATTGATTTCTCAGAATATAAAAGTGCTTAAATAAATCGGTTTTTAGCTAAGGTATAAGAACAAAACAGTCAGAAAACTGTGCTATTAAATGCAACTGTATAGTCCAATATTGTCCTTCTTAGGAAAATACTCTTTCATTAACTAAAGAACAAAATTTTACTAGTCTTCATATTGCTTCTGTCAAAGTACATTTACCAGTAGTCAAACATCAAGAAATGACATTGTCAGTTTATTAAAATGTGAGGAATGCATTGATAAGCAACAAATTTTCATTCTAAAATTTTTAACTTTACGTTGCAATGTCCTAAGCCATTTTTCTCAGAGTAACCCAACAACAATGGGGTTAATAAATGATGACTGCTGTCATTCTTTCTTTCTTACACACAGTTAGCAGTGTAATCCCATTTTCTATTAATCACTATGGTTTCACAAGCATGTGCCATTAATTCAACTTAATGTGCTGCAACCAATCAATACTTAGTCTGTAAACTCATTTGTTCTTTGGCTCTACATCACAAAAATAATTGTTGTAAAGTAGCTCCTTTTATCATCTTCAGGGTGAAGAACTGTTTAGGTAAACTCTGTAACTCAAGTTTCAGAGGATGCATTAGTCCTACACTAAAATCATGATTTTCAAAGTATTTAGCATGTGTTTTTCTTGTATTCTAAAATACATTTTCAGCATTACATATTACAGAAGCCTGAAATTGATTTTATGAATATAAGAGGTTTTCACTTAGTGAATACTCACAGAATTCGCACTTTGTTAAACATGGTAGTTCACACACACCATTTTGCAAAGTGAGGTTAGGTCACTCAGTATTCAATAATTACTGTGAAATGTTAACATGGTTCAATACAAATGCCATGTTTTTAAAAGAATCACTCTGACTTAGTCTGTTAATCTTTGTTACTGTTTCAGACTGTGGATGTTCCCTGCAGTTTGCTGTGTCATGTGGCGAGCCACTCTGCATGCTGCATTTTGACATGAGCAAACTCAGGAAATCAGCTCTTCCAAGCACTTCATTCTCACTGCTGCTTTCCCCTCCTAGCATTATTTCACTGGCAGATTTGCACACACCACATAAACTTTACGATCATTTCCATTTTTCACCTGATATGACATCTCTCACCTCCCTGAAGCTCCTTGGCATTTACTGTGAGCTTTATGCTTTCTGGTGCTCTGCCCTCCTGCTGGTGAGGAGGTGTGGAAGTGTGAGGCTGCCCTGTGACTGCAGCATGAGGGTGGTGGCATTAGGGGCTTCTGGGCCAGCCTGCTCTCCTAACCTTCCTCTGCTCCTGGGCTGCAGAGGGCACAAAGATCTGCAGAGCTGTCGAGTAGCAGGTCTGCAGTTATGGCCCAGACTTCCCAATATTCTGTGAGGTGGTGTCCTGAAGACCTGTACTCACTTGTTATCTTTTACACGTAGCATGACTAGCTGTAACTGCCTGTATGTAGACTTGAAAAGATAAAATACAAGGATCTTCCATTTGACTAGAAAATGAGAACTTTAGAAACACCATGTCTGCCCAACTATGGTCTGTCCATGCAGCTCACTTCATTAGGGCTCTCCTCTTGGATGTACAGGATTCTCCTGTACAATCTTTCTGCTGTAGAGGTAATGCTCAGGATGTTCAGAGATGATAATCACCCTCTGACAAGTTTGCTGGACAGCAATATTGCCATGAAACACTCATACAAGAAACATAGCAGTTTTAGAAAAGGCCAAAGCTATTAGGGACAGGTTCTCGTGTTGGAATGAGAGTGACTGTTGACAGCAAGATGGACCAAGTAACTTCCTTTGGGAATACAGCATATATATCAGAATGATAACAAAAGTGCAACTATTCAGATGGACAGCAACAGATGTAATTGGATCTGCCTTCCCTAAGCAGCTTCATGAAATACAACTTTGTCCTTGCTCCTCTGAGAGATCAGCTTCAGATGACCAAGGGGAAACACACTGACTGGATTTGGCAGTGGCAAGCTCAAGCACTTAGAGCCATGAAAACTGCCTGTCCCATGAAAACTGTGCTTTTGCCCAGTTTACTCTTTCACACCTTTGCCAAGTGCAAGATATGGATGAACCAGGACCATATTTTACTTCAATTATCTTTCCCATCCTTTTCCCATTTCCTTGTATAAATTAATCACAGTTCAACTGCATCTGGCTCACTGCTTAAGGGTACTGCCTAGCAGGAGTACCTGGCAAAAAACTAACTTGATATGTTTCCTTCAGGTGTACCAAAGAAGAAAAAAAAAAAAAAAAGACCAAAACAAAACCAAACAAGGAAACACACAAAAAACCCCAAAATAAAACCCCACAAACAAACAGTCAAAACCAAAATACCCCAACCTCATAAAAACAAACAAACAAACCCAAATAATCCCCCCAAACCAACCAAAAACCCTACCAAAAAAAACCACAAAAAACCCAAACCAAAACAAAAAGGAACAGCAAAACCTTCTTGTTTCCCTGGGGAGTGATAGATATATATATATAATTTTTTTTTTTTTTTCCAGTATATAGGCACCTATATCCGAAAAGCATGTATAGTTACCTAACTCTTTATAAAGGATGTCAGATCAGAAAGAAATCATCCAGGAATGCAGGCAGGTTCAGGAGGAGGAGAGTGAGCTATGGCTGTACACATCTGAAATACTGAAATATGGTTCAGTATTCCACAAGGAATTATCAGTAATGTTACTATCATTGGTAACACTGGTAACATTTTCTACCTAAATCCTAACAGACTTGTGGCACTGTGAAATGCTTTCTGCAGCTGCTCGCAGGTTCTGCTTGGGAGGAAGAGCTGTGGGAAAGCTGCAGGTCCTGAGATGCACAGGGTATGCTCTCACAGCATTTGCCATGCTTATATTTGCATTCCACCGACCCCGCATAAACCACAAAGCCAAAACCAAGCTTTCTGCTTTATAGAGAGAGAATATTAAAAAGATCTAACATAAAATTCGTGAGGGGTGTAAGTATTTAATGTATCTTTTTTTTTAAAATTGCTAATTGGCATAAATTGATAATATCCACTCTTACCACTTCTCTGAAGCCAAATCCCCAACTACCTTTTCTGCCTAAGTAAGTACAGCCAAAAAAATGGTTAAATATTTAACCATTAAGTATCATAAGAAAGACCATCAAAATACATTTGAATCCAACTTTTGTATTTTAATCTTATAATTTTAAAAGCTTTATATATGTGAAAGTAATGGTAATTATAGTGATGCACTTCTTAGATTTATGTTGGAAAGAAGTCAGACATAATAATAAACTTTTACAAGTCAAAACACAAAGATAAAAAAGACAATTTTCATTTGAGGTAAACAACACACTGCCTTATAATAATTTCTTCCATGGCCTGTCTTACTTCCACTTTCTGTAATTACATGTGGTGTTTGACAGCATGTGCTCTGAGAGCATTAGCAGAGATCACACAGCTCCCAGAAGTAACTTATAAATAATGAAATAATCACCCACTCAGATACAAACACCAAAGAGATGCATCAACTTTTTCTGCTACACCTTGCATAAAAGTTCCCTTTGAGTGCCACACCAGCAATGTACAATATTTAAAGGAGAAAATTGTCATGCCTCTTTTGTTTCAGCGAGCATACCAAAAACTCACTTTGCATTAAACAATGCACAACAGAAACACAAAGACAAAACCATATCCCCTAGACATCAGTTTTCAAGACGCTCACTTTTTCTGCACTTGCAGAATAGAACACAATGAGGCAAACACGGCATAGGTTTCACTTCATTGAGTTCAGTGTTATTACACGAAGAATTAATTTATCTGAATACATCTTAGTCATTAAATTAACACTTTTAATGAGTTCTGTGTGAATGCTGGCCTAACTACTAGCTTTTTTTGGAGGGGAAGGGAGGGGTGGTCTAAAGGGACTCTCAGCTTTAGAAATTCAAAAATATCCTGTTTTTCTTGATTCGAGACTGGCCTAATTAAAGGCGAAAGAGCTCTCAGGATATTAGTCAGATTGCCAGTTCAGAAAAGTGATGCTCTAAACAACCTCATAGTCCCACAAACAGCATTCTGATTTTAGCTATACACTTTACCCAGAGAAGAAGGTATAAAGGGACCAAACAGATGTCATTCCAGAGTGCACTATGCATGCAGTGAGGGGAAGACAATGTTGTGATCTCCATCTTCTTGAGAAGCTGGGAATTACAGCAGTTCTTAAGCCCTGCTGTGTGATACTGGAGGGAGGCAGTCACAGACAGAGTGTGGCAAGGTGAAGCAAGAATTGAACTGTGGTGTTGAGTGAGGGGAATTTACAAACTGAAAATTTACAAAGTGTAAATTTAGATACAGAAAATTCTCAGATTCCTTAACTGTGCCCAGTACGGAATTGATGAAGTCTATATGTCACCATCCTGCCTGGATTTCCTAACTTGTCATGTGTCTCTGAATTCTAAATAACCCAATATACAAAAATGCTGCAATAAATAAAAAATATACTATATTTTTTTTATATTTTGCACCACCATATTCTGCTTTCTACACTCAGTAGAGTATTATCCGTGGAGTTCTAATTCAGTGACAACTGAAAGAATAATAACCATTTTATGACCATAGCATCCCAACATCTCTCTCTTTGATTTGTATATTTACAAGGATTCCAGAATATATATGCAGTCACTAAAAATAAGGGTATAAACAAACAACTTACAGACAGAATTTTTGTGGTTGCTGTCTTTGCTGGGCAACATCTTGACTCCTCTTGATTTCAGTTCAATTGCTTTTTTTACTGAGAAGACAAGCAAGCAAAGAGAAGATAATTCATTATTAAATCTCATTAAAAGGACATATAGCAGCAGAATCATGCATTACAATAATACAAAGCTATAAAGCAAACCTACAGCAGATTGGAATAACTGCAGCTTCTGTGATAATCCAAATACATTTTTGTTTTAATTTATTTTTACAGAAGTACAACAGTTTATCATGTTTCAGAAGACGTCCTTTTTAAACAGATATTATCAGGATTGGCAATATTTTGAATTCAAGTTTCTTTATCTTCAAAGAAAGAACAGTCTGTCCTAATTGCAGGTATGGATTTCATGTCCTTGCCATTCCATATAAGAAAATCTTAAACATTTAAAAATCTTTTTTTCTTACATAAAATGTACAGAATGTTACCTACACATATTCAAGGACAACGAGCATTCACATCTACTTTTATTTGATTCACTTTTCCTCAAGAGGCATTATTTTAGTTCAGTTTCCTAAGGAGATTAACACAGTGTGTTACATTGTTTGGCTCACCTAAACCCTTTTGAATCTACAGGGCAATTTCAACTGAATTAGAAGGAAGAAAGAGAGTAAGAGCTCTCCAAGGGCCAAAGTGTTGTGAGAAAGAACAGATGCATCAGAGGTTTAATATCTTTTTTCTCTGTTTAGTCAGCTGAATGGCTGAAAACCTCCCAGCCTGTCCCTATTAAGTAGTTAGGGCACCATAGGTGGGATCAGGAGCCAAGTACAAAGAAACACAAGAAGACAGTAGTGCAGCTATACATTAAGGAAGGCACAGGGTAGAATTTTTTTTTGTAATGGCAAGAGAGAAGAGTAGAAATATAGGATACCATCACAGGATATTAATTAGTTCTGTGGGAACAAATTGAGCAATGGAAAGTAAAATCAGATGTAGAAAATAATTGTGGAACAAGCCTGAACAATTCAAAACTATTGTGTCAAAAAACAATAGCAACTGTGAAATAGCTGATGCCTGACTGTATCAGAATGCTAATAACAACATTGTGATGCATGTCAGTTACCAAAAATTACAAAACCTGTAATCCTTCCCTGCTTCATATTAAATTCTTTTTTTCCTAGACCTTGCAGGGGTTAATAATCTCAATATGCACTTATTTATCCAAGATACAAACGGAAACAAGAATTCAAACCAAACATTTCTTATATGGCAGTAATAGTACCTCACAGTATATAAATTCATACTACAGAATGTCAGTTGTACTTTTTGTCATTACATGGTATAAATTTTATAATTACTAAAACGCACACTGATCCATATGCAAATACTCCTAAGAAGTGAAGTGGTAGAAACAGCAAGTTAAGATGTCTTTAAATATTGCATTAAGAATCATGATTCCATTGTATTTATTTCTATATTGGACTTCTAATGCTTTTGCAACTTCAGAATGAAGGTTTTTCTTAGCTCCTGAAATTGAGCAAATACTGCAGAAAATACTTCCTGTGCTATGTGCAAATGCAGTCATTCATGCCTAAACCAGGAAGACAGGTGTTCAAATGATGAAAGATGATTGAAACACAATTGTATCTGAATAGTATGAAATGGTTATGATAGCAGTGTGGTGTTTTCTTCGAAGGCATAAACTGTACATTATAAGAGACATCAATGCAGACAAGAGTAATATCCCCAAGGCCTTTTGGAAGGGCAAACTTCATGGATATGGTTTTCTTTGGATTAGTTTCTAGACTTAGGTATGAAAATCTCCATCAAGTGCCACCTTACCTTTGTTGGGGCCTGGGCCCCTGAAACCGGGGTTTTTCTTCTTTTATCAAAGTCCCATACCAGATAAAAAAGGAACCAGACTTGCAGTTTCAGTTTTCCAAGTTCTTTATTCTTTTCTTACCTCAGATTCCGAACGCTGCCCATACACCTGGGCTTAGCGTTCTAAATCCGCAGCTGCAAAGACCACAAGACTGAAAATGCCAAGCTGTTTTAAAGACTTTTCACCCAATTAACAGCTAAAATGTACTATATTTATAATTCTGTACCAATTACCATCACCTATTTTTAACACGTTTCCCCTACCTCAGATCTGTTCTACCAATACCTCTGTGCCACTGTCACTGCAGAAGATGGAGTAAAGAAAGAAGGAGAAGCCTGACCACAACCCAAAAACCTCCATCTTGCTTCCATTTACTGCCATACTACAAAAACCCAAAACTACAAATTTTCACCCTGTGATAAACTAAACTATAATCTATCTTATATTTTTGATGTTTTTAATTCATCCATAAATGTTGGAAGCTTCTCCCAAGGGCACAAACCAAAGACTGTGTCCTCTTGGGGTCCCAACGAGGGTCTCAGACCCCCCAGGGCAATTTGAGGGGTTTTCCACTATCTTGGACTCCAACATACGTTCAGTTTTTCAGGTTGTGTAACAAGTCTGTAAAAATTATTCCATATTTAATGGAAAACGAACAACACAATTCTTGCAATGAATATTTGGGATATTATCTAGAGTTGTGGTCCCTCCATCAGTATGAATTTCTCAATTTATTAATATCCATGTCATGTAAAACATGTGGGAAGTTCTTTGAGGATTCAAAACCCATATTGCTTACATGGATGAGTAGTAAAAGCATTGAGTTACTATGCAGTGGACAGAAAAAAGAACTATATGCTCCTTCTCTTTGTCCTGTGACACTATTTTAGAGTAAAAATGACAATGATCACTCCAATTCCTTATGACATTTCACTCTTAAGAGAGTTTGTTATACATATTTGAAGCACACTTCTTATGAATGAGGAAAAATTATAATCACCAGCTTTATCTGAAATAGAGACCACAAATTGAAACAAGAGGTTTTCACTTGATATATAAAAAGCTTTTTGACTGTCATGCATTGAAACAGGTCCTGCAGTTTCTATCCTTGGATTTTTTTCATATGTCAAGAAAAATGCATTCCATATCTAACTGAAAGGACATTAGGTAGGGGACTCACAATATTTAAGATCAGTCATCGAAATGTATGTTTTATGAAGAAAAGTAGCTAACTCAAGAGAGTGATTCATCCCCTGCCAAGATAGACACAATGAATTCTCCTCTGGAGATGCCTTTTCCTCTCCATAAAACATAACAGAAACATACACTACTTGAGGAAGATAGAGCCCTATATTTCAGGCACATTAGGTAGAATGAGCATTTATACCTGGAAAACTTTAACAGTCAAACGTCGGTTTGGCTCCAAATATGGAGACATATGCATCCAAGGGGCCAAGTAGGATATTTTGATACATAAAAAGCAAACTTTTGCCTCTTTTATACTTGAGTGTGTAAGTTTTTGCACATGCCCTGTTTGGTGTTTTATTGTAGTTTTAAGGGGTATTAAGCAAGCATACTCTTTAAAATAAAAACTGTTCAACATCTGTAAAAGAATCAGAGACTACTGCACACTGTGGTTCAAGTGAACCAGTTCAATCCCTCTTGTAAATAAAAGAAATATTCTAAATTGCATGTTTTAAAACAATTTAAATCACATTTGAATACCTTTTCTGAGACACTTCTCTTTTACTTCCTCATTGCTCCTTCATTAAAATGGTTTTCCTGATTTCAAAGATGATTTTCCATTTAACAGCACAGAAAGAGGAATGAATTTACATTAATAATGCCAGAACTGAACAGCATTTTCCACCTTTTAAGTGGTTACTTTCTAAAATCTGCATAGCTTTCTATTGTCTTCACCTAAGCATTCAGTTAAGCTTACTGAATTATCTCACTTCACCTTTTCTGTTAATCATTACTTCAAGAGTCTTTTGGAGATGAGTTATCTCAGGGAGGAGACCAGAGAGCTGAATGATGGAAGTTCAAGACAAGCTTATCAGCCTACTGGAAAGTACAAGTAGTATTCCTTAAACTTTTGCTACCGCTGAAAAAAACCCAGCCATGAAAGTGATATATATGCTTGGTCTTCTTTGAATGTATCATAAAACTTTCAAGTTGTAAAGTTTCATTCAGATCTACTCTGGTTTCCATGCAGCTTAGTTTCTAACATATTTGAATATGTGTGAAGAAAATGCATTTTACCCCAAACTTGGATGGTTCAAAATGTTGTTCCCCAATTACCCGAGTATCTTCCCTGTTTTTCTTCCTGCATGAAACAACCTCCAAGACCCCAAATACTGGCTACCATTCAAAGCTAAAATATTCTGACATCATCTACTGGTACTTCCTCAAGCTGCTCTGCTGAGTTCAGCTCTTGGCTGCCTTTCACTGCAGATTTATCCTAGGTAAAAATATTTGAAGGTGAAGAGGAACAGCATATTGCCAAGTATCTGGTGATCACAAGAAGAACCTGTCCTGTCCAGCCTGAAGCTCTGTGTCTCTATAAGGAATATATATATATTTAAACAGTTCTCTGTTTTTCTTACAGCACATAAAAAAACCCAATATTTTCAGAATTTTTTACATATGATAAATAAATATCTATTACAAAGACTGACTCCTTGCATTAAATATTTTGCAGAGTTCAGTAAAAAACAGTGATGTTTTTTGAAGAACATTCATGGGATTATTCTTGAAGGAAATTAGCTAATTTATCTCAGTACAGTGCCGAATTCATCAATTTCCTTTTGTTTTTGTCTCAGTGTTCTGATTTTCTTTAGTCTGAGTAACCCTATTGTGAAACAAAGTATTTTCTTAATTCAGGTCAAAAAGTCCATTCCAGTGCTCAGTTTGCTTTGCCCTGTGTAGTAATGCATTTTTTCTTTAAATGGTGTGCTTGGTTCACCCCCAAATGTATGGTTCATTCCTAAATTGTAACCCTCCCCCTAAGTTGTTGCCTATCACCATTTCCTCAATGCTGTATTCGTTTGTGTCACCTAATCCCTCCTGCCTCCCATTCCTGTTGGTCCCTGAGATGGGTTCTCCCTATTTACTCCTCCCGTATCAGTATCCCATCGGCCCAAGCCTTGTATCCACCCCCACCCTGGAACACTCTAAGCTCCTGCATGAGGCATTTTGGGTCTCTCTGCCTCGGCCTACCTGGCTCTCTCTTCCCCACGGAACCATGCTCCCTCGAGGGGAGGGACCCTCAATAAAGTCTCATCAAATTAGCACCTTCAGAAGCCGTGTAAGTATTTTGCTGTCTGCATACTGCTGTTAGTTGATTTGCTACCTAATGACTTCTCTCCAGTAGCCCTGGTAAGGCTGTGGTACAGAACCACCCCATTCCAGAACGCAGTTGCCCTTACACCCTGTCGCAGATAACTAGGTAAAAAAGGGGCAGGGGCACCACAACACTTCCACACTTATATCTTCAGGACGACACTTATCCCTGCATGCCATTAGTGAACAGCCTAGCCGTAGGGTAACTCCTACGCTTTGGGTTACGGTTACAGTACAGAAAAACACAAAGCTCACAGCTCCAGGGAGACTGCAGCTGAAAACGCCCTGAAAAACAAGCGGAGCAATGCCACAATTTTGCTCCACCCACACTTTTCATATTTAGGTAATGCCTTACCCAGTGGGATGCTTTAAAACTCCACGTAGGCTTACGGTTAGGGTTCCACGTAGGGTAAGGGTTCAGAAAAACACAGCGTCCAAAGCTCCAGAGAAAATGCAGCTGCAATGGCCGTGCCATAACAAGCGTAACAATGCCCAAAAATTGCTCCCTCATCACTTTCCATATTTCGGTCATGTCTCACCCACTAGGTGAATTTAAATCTCTGCCTATGGCTACAGTAAAGGTTAGGGTAAGGGTTGAAAAAACCACAAAGCCCACAGCTCCAGGGACACTGCAGCTGAAATGGCCCAACTAAAAAAACCAAAGCAAGGCGTCCACTTTCTTCTTGCCACACTTTTCATATTTCGCACATGCCTCAGCCACTGGTAGTATTTAAAATCTCCACCTAGGGTTAGGGTTACGCTTAGGATTAGGGTTCAGAAAACCACAAAACCCACAGCTCCAGGGACACTGCAGCTGAAAAGGCCCTGCCAAAGCAAGCGAATGAATGCGCCTACTTTGCTCCCTCCTCTTTTTTAGTATTTCGGATATGCTTCACCCAATAGGGGATTTAAAATCGCAACTAAGGGTTAGGCTTAGGGTTAGGGTTCAGAAACCACAAATCCCACAGCTCCAGGCACACTGCAGCTGTGAAGGTCTTGCCAAAAAAAAAAAAAAAAGAAATGCCCAAACTTTTTTCCAG
>VZTN01025334.1:317-75577 GCA_013400515.1 Erpornis zantholeuca
TCTTCTGAAAGAATTTAGTTGCACTTCATAATTCAAGGAAAATTTAGACTGAAGTTTGTTATTTCTAATCATGAGAAATATTTCTGTAACTGAAATACAGCTTTTGGAGATTGTCAAGGGGAATCTCTTGGGAGGGGGGAAAGGGCTGTTCCCTTAAACAAAATAGAATGCCTAATATTGCATTCAATAAAGGTTTATTTTGTTGGAATGTGCCTTAAAATTTTTAAGATGTTAATACCTTGATGTGTTGTCATGCCTAATTTTCTTTTAAGTCAGTGAAAAAAAAAATCCAAAACCACAAAAGCAACCCAAACAAACCTCAAAAAACTCCTAAAACCCCAGAACCTTGTAAACTGTATTTCAGTTGAGCACTGAATTCTAGCACTCAGTTGTGTTGGAATATATATGGAAAAAAAAACCTAACCCAACAACATCCCCTTTCTCACACACACTTTGCTCTAAAGGAAGAATTATGTCAAACTTAACTTTCCAAAGGCAGATCATCAGGTCTTTCTGACAGATACTTGCATTAAGTATGTAAACTAGTTTATAAAGTGATGAAAAGTAGGTTTGGCTAACTCATGCCTGTAGTGGTTCTTAGTTACTGTGTGAGTACTCTCTAGAACTGATGAATATAGGACTTGCACTAGAGCCTACTGCTGTATGTAATAGCCTCCTGTCTACTGCAGGGCAAGCATTCTACAATCAATTTTTCATCTTGTCTCTTGTGCCATTTCAGAGGGAAAGCTTATAAGCATAGCATAGCCACAAGTTCTTTGTCTTGTCTGCAAGCTTAAAGGCAGGTATAAGAGCTGAAATCCTGTAGGACTGTCACAGCTGTAAATAAAATAAGGACCATCCAGGTACAGTCTATGTTCTAACTGAGTAAAGCTTTGAATACATTGCAGTGATGGATACAGGGAGTATAACGAGGGGTTATAGAATAAAGCTAAGAAGTGCATAGTTTAGGCTTGACTATGAAGAACTTAAAAACAGTACCCTGAGCTTAGGGGACATAAAAAGGCTATGAATAAGACTGACCTGTTGAACCTTAAAAATCAGACATCTTCTGTCTACTTATGAAGAAGACTTTTGTTCAAACTAAGTCACAGCTCAGTTTGTGAACTGTGTGTGTAGGATTTATATGTGCAATAGATACCTAGGCGAATATTGTACAAAACCTGATTCTGTTGGATTCTTAGGTTAAAACCTGCCTAAGGTGATCTTAAGCATGATAGTTTAAATACCTAGTGGTATTAACATATCTGTAACAGTTTTCTTCAAGGCAGTTTTCTTTAGCTATTATAGCTAGATATTTTTTAACTTGGCAGCTAGAGAATGAAATCTTCAGTGCTTTCTCAGCTGTAATTGTCAGAGATGGGCCTGTGTGTCACAAAATCCTGCAAGTTGGATGGTAGACATTGTATTTAATGAGTACTAAATTAAAAGGAAAAAGTAGGCAGTTTGGGAGGCACATGGAATACAACCCAAGGATTTCTGTCACAGGTGTAGCCATTTACAGTAGTATTAGCCCCTAAGGATCCTGCAGGAGTGTCACTTGTCTTTGTTACTCACTCACTCACATTTAACTCCCAGATGTTGCAGTTTGTGGTAAGAATGCTCGTTAATCATAACAGGAAATGCTGGTTCTGTTTAGAAACACCATCAGCTCATACTCAGAGGAATTGTCTGTCTAGTACAAACCCTTCTATTAATGTTCCAAGCCTGAAGTAATGCTTCCTTGTGAAGAACTTGCTATTTGAAGTTCCTTTCAGCTTACTTGGGACTCTGGGGGATACCTGATGGGGTTCTTAACTACATTGTGGAAGCATTTGCTTCCTACGTGCCAAAGCTTTGGACAGAAAACCTTAACTGAATTGCTCGACTCCAAGATGAACTGATAAAAACCAAAGACTACAAGAATTTGTTTTTCTGTGGTGATAGAGAGGAGAAACTCTTCCTAGCCTGGCCTGCAAAAGTGATAAGAGTAGTCTGATACAACCAAACTGGTTTTTAGTTCTAGAGAAAAATGTTTCAGCTTTCCATTATCAGAGTACATAATAATACATCAGTGTATTATTCCCTATAAAACATACCGATGGGGTACATAGGTATTAGGAGTCACTAATACTCTTATTTTCCTCAATTCTCCTCCTGACCTCCAGGACCTGTTGCTTTGCATTAAATTATTGTGGGGTCCAGAAAGGTGAATTGAAATATTTAGAGCTTTCCTTAAAGGAATATTGGCCAAGGTATATATGTGGTGTTTACTACTATGCTACTGCCTTGTGCCCTCTTGATGCTGAGTTTTTAAAGAGTTAGTTCCCTTGTTTTATTATGTATTCTCCTTTTACTGCTTCAGACTATAATTACTGGTCCATTTTAGAAGTTGAAACTAAAAATTTTTAATCTTTCCCCCCCCCCTTGAATACAGTGGGGATTGGACTCTGAGTTGCCTTGGGTTCTGCCCTTTATTGTCAGAATGGAGAGGTGGAGAAGCAGGATTTAAACTGATTAGCAGAAACTGGCAGTGACGATTAAGTACTTTTTGTTAACCAAGCCAGTCCAGACTATAAATGCTTTCTACTGCATATGTTAATAGTTTAGTGCTAAAAGAAAGTGAGCTGTTTCCATTAAATTTTTCATTGCATCGTAAGGACATCTGGTTATATGGTACAATACTTTGTACTTAGGGTTGTCTGGAATTACAGGTCTCATGTCCAACTATACAAATATGTTGGTAAATACTTCAGAAGTGATCTGAGATACCCAATGAACAAGGCTTGTGCATTAGTGAAATTAGGTACTTCTGTCATAAATACCAAGGTGAACTTCTAGACCCACACCTATGATTTATTTTGTAAACTTCATACTGTGGTATCAAATTGAAAGTGGCATCGCTTTTCCTAGATTGTTTTGCTACTACTTTAGGGTATCCTGACCTAAGACTAAGTGGTTTTGAAATGGAAGATAGTACTGAATAGTGTATCTAGGCACTTAAAAGGACAAGATTCTCTTGTATGTGATAGCTGGACTCCACAGAAGGTCCAGAAACACCTTCCTGGAGCAAGCAAATGTAGAGACCTGCGTGTTTCAATTAAAGCTCTAAATAAGACCAGGAAAGCAGTCTCAAGTATGCAGCATCTATACCACAATCCTCCTGCTGTGTCTAAACTTGGAAATCAAAGTATGTGCTGAAATGTTTTCAGCTGAACATTGGCACATATTACTGAATTTTTTCTTTGTTGTAAATTCCCGACATGTCTGTAATAGACACGGAGTTCTCTTCAAAGTGTAATACCATCCATTCCTAAATAGGGTAAATTAAGTCTCTTGCACTTTTGCAGAATACCTTGATGACCTAGGTAATTCAGGAAGTCAGTGATCACCTGAAA
Source organism: Erpornis zantholeuca (assembly GCA_013400515.1). Lineage (NCBI taxonomy): Eukaryota > Metazoa > Chordata > Aves > Passeriformes > Timaliidae > Erpornis > Erpornis zantholeuca. The sequence goes on from VZTN01025334.1 coordinate 3,713, forward strand.
GGTTTCAAATTACAATCTTCTTTCTCAGGAAAGGTGCCGAAGTCCATAAATTATAGACAAGATCAGGACACAGGTGACTGTAATATAGTATATAGGATATACTGTAAAAACACATTACCTTTTCCTTTTATGGATGGTGAGGACAGATCATACATCATCTTGATATGTATGGGAGAGGTACTATTCAGTCAGGCAGTTGTCAGTTCAAAAGTCAAACATTTGCAAGTTGAAAAAACACCAAGAATTGTGAAAATCACTAAATCACGTTTCTAGCATAAAGCGACACTGTGTATGTGTCGAGAGAATTCTCCCTGATGAACAGGGTGCATCCTGCCCTTCAGGTTTCTTTCAGACCATTCTTCATACAGCACAAAGTTAGGCACACAAATAATTCAAGTTTGCATTATACAAATGATTAGCTGAAAAGAAAGTGTTGAGAGAAAAATAAACAACAAAAGAAAACTCCTGCAACAAAATAAAAGCTTTATAATACCAAAGAACTCCTGGATCATATGTAGCAATAATATAAATGACTGTGAGTTGTCCGTGATGGTCCTAGCTGACTTTCTGATAACCCCTCCTTGGTACCCCTGATATCCTCTGTCAGACTGCTATGGATTATTTCCTAAGATTATATTTTATCTGTTTTGAAAGGAATTGTCTGAGGTTATTAAAGCAACTGCCTGTGCTTTTTTTTTTTTTTTATTCCTTCGATAAAAATGGAATTTTTCTCATTCCTTTCAGCAACTTCACATTTTGTCTAATTTCATGGTTTCATTTGCTGCAGACATGCCTATAACAGCCCTTAACAGTCTCCAAATCCCTTACCAGTTCTTCTCCAAGTCGGCTTTGTTTTTCCTGACTCCATTCCTTCATGCTAAGACAGCAGCTCTATTCCTTCTGGGTCACTTGCCACTATGTCTACCTTGTGTGTTCCTTTTTATGACTTTAGTCAGGAGCTTTTTTTCATTCTTGTCAGCTTCCTGCCACCTTTGCTTGATTTCCCACACATCAGGATTGGAGAAGGTGATCACTGAAAATCAACCAACTGTCTTAGGCCCTTCTGTCTAGGAATGTCTGCCTTAGCTTTCCTCCCATGTTGATCCCTTACCTGGTCAGATCTTCTCTTCTGACATAAAGGGTTATGATCCTGCTACTGCTTTGTAGGCAAAATAGTATTTGGTTACACTCCTTGATCTGCTGCTGAGGTAAAAATATTGTCTCTCTACTTAATGGTACTTTTTTGTTGAATGCAACCCTTCTTACTCAGCCTTGGTCAGTGGGGTGACGGTAGGCTCTTTGGGACCAAGGCTCATCTTTTTCATATGCTTTTGTTAGATATGTGCCCTAATCCTCACCCCCAGTTTGCATCACAACATTTGATATGTAGGATTCACATCTAGCCCTGCATCCATTGGTGCAGAAACTACATGAACAGTAGCTGGAAAGTTGTGCAGCTAGAAGAACAAGTTTCTGCTGCTGAATTCTGTGTTGGCAGCGCACAGTAAATCCAAGAAGGAAGGAAAAAAAAGTTGGATCCTTAAATACATGTTGGGGCTGCTATGTCAGTATTTTTAAGCATATTTGAGAAATTATGGATACTTTGGTGGTGGTGCTTCATGTTTTGCAAGTTGTGATGTCCACGTAGTGTATAATTTTCGTTGATTATGTATACACTAACTTCATAAATCTTCCTGTATTTCTTGGGGGGGTTTTGATACATACCATACTTGGACTAAGCAGATTTATCTTCCTTGAGGAAAAAAGCAAAAGCTCCTTAAATAAAATTGGCTCTGGTTCACATTGATTTTTTTCAGGGGCTTCTAGGAATTTGGTCCAGATCCTGTTATTCTTGCTCATTCTGTGTACTTCTAAGAAGTTCTTTGTAATTAAAAAACAAACAAACATTGATTTTCTTTAGTATTTCTTAGTTTTTAAAAAATCTGGGTTTTTTAAATTAGATAGAGGAAGAAGGAATACACACTTTAAAACTGAGAAATAAGGTGTCCTACTTACTCAGGTTTTTTATTTTGTTTTGGTTTTTCCTTCATAGATAAAAATGGCTGCCCCAAAAAGGGATATGTTGATCCTTGAAGTAGCTACCTAAAAACAGAGACTAAACAGGAATAAGGGAATAAAGGTAGGTATTTATTTGAAAGGCCTTCAAAAGCACACCTTGGGGAGTCCAGAGGCTACTGCCCCAATGGATCCCAGGATGGAGCACAGGTCACGAGTTCTTCACATTTTTTAAAGTTTGGTTCATTCGCATATCAGGGTTAATTCTCCAATTAAAGCTTCACTTAATGATGTAATTTCTCCAAGCTTGCCCCCCTCTCCAAGATGTTAGTTTACACTGTTTGGGCCTAGAATGGTCTGAGTGTCCTTGAAGAGCAAGCCTGGGGAGGCTTTCTTATGTCTATCTTAGCATCAGAGAGCAGAAGTTAACAGGCTACAAGAAACTTCAGAGTTACACACTAGGCAGTACAGTTGAAAAACATAAAAGTGAAAACCCAAGGCATCAGTGTGAATAAATCAGTTAGTATTCTAACAAGCAAGACCTTGTGGGTCATCTAACTCTTCCCTTTCCAATGTGGAATTATTTTCTCTGTGCCATTTGGAAATGCAGTATCTAATGACAAAATTGCTGAGGTAATGTATTTTCCATCATTCCACATTATATTATCTATCAGAATATATTATCATTTGATACTAATTTTTTTTGATGACTAGCACAATAAACAAGAACTCTTCCATGTGCAGCTGTGATTATGCCCCATTTCTTTGAGGTAATGCACAGGCACAAAAGATAAGATCTTTGCTTTGCAAAAGGTGGAAAAGGAACATGTTCAGGGAACTGAGACTCATTGTTGACGTTTAGCATAAAAAATACACAGCTTTTTAGTTGGCTTGCAAATTTTTTGGTTTCTGGAATAAGCAGTGTCACATTTTTAAGCACTGAAGCAAAGAAGACCAGAAAATACCATTTAGAAAAGCATAAAAACAGCTGACATTTTTGTATGAAATGTAGTTACCTAAAGAAAATGGCTAACCATAACTCTTGGCAGCGGTGAAACACAGTTTCAGTACTAAGATAAATCAACTTGCTCTTGGGAAATTTAGATTTTTTTTCTGTGTGAGTGTATCCCCTCAGTGATTTTGTAACTTTAAGAAAGTTATTTTCATTTATTTATCAAGTAACAGCAAGGTTAGCTGTGGCAGCCTGACATGGGCAAAGAGAAAGGTCACACATCACTGAGAGTGGAAAAAAGGGAATGCAAAGTCACCAGGTGTAGGGAGCAGCCACCAGAAAGGGACGGTGTGGTATCCACCTTCAGTGGCAATCTCTTGGAGTTCTTTAATAATTTTGTCCAAGAGCCTGGACTGAAGCAGTAGCTTCTTAGTATTTAGGTTAGGAAATATTTTTACATTTACTTATCTATACATCAAAATGTTTATAAAAACCGACTTTCATAGATAAGTATATAGAGACTTATGTGCCATAGATAAACACTTTCCAATTGATGTAAATTGGAAATTTAAATTTTTTTCATTTTGCATCATAATATGTTCAGTGATTAAAATAAATTCTTCCTACCTGATGTCAACTTTTGCAACAAGAAATTTTATTGCAGTGTGAGCTGTAGAAGCTGGATAAACTCTTCCCATTTGCTTGCAAGGGAGAAAAGATGAGTCATTAAGACACAAGCTGTTGTGTCTTCCGGGGCATAATTCTGTTATCAATTCATTGCACACTGTTCATGTTCAAAACAGAGTGTCCCTAGAATAAGTTTTGTTTTAGGTTAAAGCTCTTCACTCAGACAGCATTTGACAGGCTATTTGACAAGGCAGTCATTCTAATGGGACAGCTCTGTAATTCCAGTTGTTTGGGAAAGAGAGCTCTGTGGCCGTGGTGCAATGTTGCTTCAGGCATCCTTTTTGTAGGTGATAAATGCTACAGCACAGCTGTTTGCCCCATGCAGAGATGCACAGCTGTGCTATTCAGGAAAAGGTGTTTATCACTGCCATGCTGTTTTAGTATATTGTGCTGCAGATTTTCACAACTTCAGTGTTGAACCAGCAGAGGGTACTCTTAAGCTTCTAAGAATAAGTTAGATTGGATACCTCAGGAGGTTACTGCCTCAGAGTTACTGTACTGAGGGAAGGGGCTGGAAATGTGAGCTATTAATTATATAGATCTCCTTGCACTTAAGTAAAAGTGTTGAATAGGCTTCATGCTCTATGAATAGACCTACACTGCTGTTTTTCCAAAAGCAAAAACCAAGATCTTGTTAGTATAGTGCAATCTTAAAAATGGGGACATTCAGGTTTGAAGGGATTCCAGGTTGTTTCTCATCCAACCAAGTGATGATGCAGGGTTCCTGTGAGAGCTGAGTAGCTGCATTACCCACTCTTGAAAGCCAATAAGGATGGAGACTGCACGGCCTCTTCTGGCAGCTGTCTTCACAGGCAAAATGTTCATCTGTATATTCAGGCTGAGCCTGCCTTGTTCCAACTTACATCTGTTGTTTCTTGCCCTCTTGCCATGCACTGCTGTGAACCCTTGATCTAGTGGCCCTGCTTTTTCTGATGCATCCCAGAAGGCTGCTGGCCATCTCCGCTGCCAGGGCACTGCTGGCTCACATTCATCTCACTGCCCACCGGACCCCCAGGGCTTTCTTACACAGAGTCACTCTCCAGCTCGCAGTCCCCAGACGGTGTTACTGCAAGGGGATCCTCCTTCCAAAGGGCAGTGATTTGGGATTGTCCTTTTTGAGTTTCATAAGGCCCTGTCAGTCTGTTCCTCCATCTCAGCTAGATCCCATTTTTCTATGAATTCTTATACTTACACTCCATTTTCATTCAAATCAACATTCTGCTGACTTTAATAGAATTAATTTACTAGAATCTATTTACTAGAATTAATTTATTAGAATTTACTAGAATCATGTACAAACTTAGAAGTTTATAGGCTTGTGGATTGCAAATTTGTACACAATGTTACTACAAGTTAAACTACAAAATTAGATCATGGATTTCTAGCCTAATCAGCAGGTAATAGAGGAACAGTTATATTTTTTCTTTGAAAAATAATACTTCAAGAAGAAAAATAGTCTTTCTTATATAGCTTACATATCTCCCGTATGATATGATCGACAAGGTACAAGGCACAAATGCACATTTAACTGTACTTGACAGAGCGATGAAAATCTTACTATGACTTTTATTTTTAAAGGCTCATAATCCTTCTCTAAAAACCAAATATACTTATGTCATTATTCATGTGTACAAATGGAGATTATTTAAAGCACAACTGTTGCTCACTCACTGTTCTTCAGTCTTCCTCTCTGCTGGTCAGCTATATCACCGTTTGCTCCTGCTGTCTACAGCTGTATGTTTCCTACAGATCAGAAGCATAGCAATGAGGTGGGAAGAAACACCTGGGATCTTTTCAGAATTCTTGTGAGCGGATCTGTAGCTCCCAGCATTGTCAGAACACTGAGACTAATGGAACCACTTTTATGACCAATTTGCAACCTGGCACCACATGAGCCAGATGAGTTGATGAAAGCTGGTGACTCATTAGGGGCAGTATAGCAGTGTTTTGTACAAGACCCTTGACTTGACCCCATGGTCAATTAAATTCTACCTATTTCTTCTCAAAACCTTGTGGAAATGTACTGGGTCAGCAAAAATATATAGTTTTATGAAGGTCAGAGTCTAGTATACTTCTCCTTTTGTTTTTTATGGTTTCATAATTGGAAAAAGTGAGAGATGAGAGAAGAGGGAATTAGATGCTGTAATATGCATAGACCAGACAGTTACCATTCTTGTTACCTGAAGAAAGGTGAAGTTAGTCTTCTGCTACTTGTTTCATTTTAAGGTTATGAATAATCTCAGTCTGTAACTGATACAAGTAAATTTTAATGGGAAAGCATTCAGTATCAGCCTGAGGGTTCAAGGTGCTACAGAGAGGTCTGCATATGGCTGAAATGTTTCCATCTAAGGCAAGGGTCAACAACTTACAGTGACAGAAGTGGGGGAAAGGTCACCCCTGCGGATGCAGTATTTTCTAGCTGCCACTGAGCTCCTTCAAGTGCCCTTAGCCTCTAGTTGGGGAAAAATAGCACTCTGGCACACTGCACTTGAAAAGATCCTGATCCCTGTTCTGTCTCACACTTCCATGGGAAACGTCCATGGTTGTTGAATTTAGATATATCAGAACATGTGTTTCAAATCCTGTGAACTTATGTGTCCATTAACAGCAATTTAAAAACCTGCCAGCTCTAAACAAGAATATGTAGTACTTCTCAAGAGTTATCTGCTATTACACTGAAAATAGTCTGATATTTACCAGGGAAAGCATCACCAGTGGAGGTACACACTCTCTATTGGCTTGCATTCTGTGTTGTAATAATATTTGGACTTCCCTCAATGTGAAGTAAGAACACAGTGTTTATATGAGTTAGAAGCACAGTACTGGAAAGAAGCAGCTATATGAGTTAATGTTCTTTGAATAGCAGTTGAATAAACTTCCATGGGAAATATGTTTATTTCTGAACTTAGAAATGGTTCCAGGAAATACTCGTGCTGTGACAAAAACTTTCACTGTTCTTTGGAATAGACAGGGATTTTATCACAGGATTGTGGACTTCTGAGTTTGCCAGTAAAAGAATGGTTAGGCAACACTTCTTGAGTCCTTGTATTTACAAATATAAAGAAGGAGGGAAAAATGTCACAATTCTGCAAAGTGTGTATATAAGCTGTATATAAGGTTATAAACTGCATATAAGGTTCCAGGAAAGCCTTTAGCTCTTACAATTCCTAGTAGCAGGTTGAAAAAAGAGATGATGGGTGTTTGTTAAAATAAGAAGTTGTACGAAACAGTCACTGATGAGTTTTGTCATTGCTGATATTGCTTCTTTGAATCCTACTGTTCTCTATGAATAAGCAGCAAGCAGAAGATTTCTACCAAAGCATCCAAACTCAGTGAGCTTTGGCAATTCTCTTTCTTTAAAACCCAATAGGACTATAGGAAAAAATAGATGTGATGACACGTAGAGCAAAACATAGAAGCTTCTGAAAACCATATGGAATAGTTCATATTATATGGTGAAGATGATGCCAGTGAAATGGAATAAGCAGGCCATTGCCACAAAAGTCATTCCAGTAGCACACTGACATTTTACTTTAGTTCTTCCACAGGAAAAGCTGTGGAACATGTCTCCAAAGCTTTTTTACTTACACCTATCAGCAAGAACAGGTGACCGATGAATTGAGATGTGTGTAATGGCAGCACACCGAGGCGTCAGTTGCATCCTGCAAGATTTCAACCAAGATTGCTCTGAGTTTCTCCAGGGTTGCCTTTGAAGTACTTTTTGTAAAGTGTACGACATACAGATAACATGTCCACAAACAAATGCATGGTGGAGTGCAGGCAGGGATGAGATTCCTGAGCTCTAGATCTAGCCTTCCTGCAAATTATTTGTGTGATTTTTGGATTGTTTGCTTCATTGAGCTTTATTCTTTAGGCAGGCCTGTACTTATAAACTGGCCTGGACAGTGTTATGCCAATGTTAGGTAGGAAAGAACATCTCTTAATACAAAGAGTGGAATGACTCTAATGTCTCTCATTTAATTTGAAGGCCAGAATCAGGAATGAAAAGCATTAACCTTAATGAGGAAATTAGTGGGCTAAGTGTCCACGCATAGGCATTGTAATCCAAGGCATCTATATGGTTACCTGACTTGCTCTGGAGAACCTGACAGGCCTGTGGCATCCTGGGCTTTGGATGAACTCAGTGGTATCTGGTGCAAACCAAACATCTCTAGTGAACACAGGGATCATAGTGATTTTGTGCTTTCTAATGCTTCTGTGAAATTCATATCACCACAGAAGTGGGAGGACCACTCAAAAACCCCAATGTGAAGTGTCCAAAATGATGAAATAACTTCAGGCTTTGGACTGTGGAGCATAACATATCAGTTCAAACAAATCCGAGAATTAATGTAAACTTTCTAAGGACCGGCAGCTGCAATTTTGGCAAGAACTCAAAATAACAGGCAGGGAGAAAAAGTTGCTTTTGACAAACAAAGTTTGGTTGTATGGTCATAATTGGAATTTACACAGACTCTTGTTCAGGGAATCAGTGCTGCCCTATGCCCACAGTAAGAACAAAATAGATGGACAGAGAAAATGGTAAAATGCAATATGATTAATGTATATTTGCATATTGTTCCAATCTCTTCTTTTTTTCCAAATGGAAATACTTAATTTTTCCTTTTATTTTGCCTAAAAAGTAACAACTCTAAGAAAAACAAAGCTGTTTAGGGGATGGCATTAACAGCAGGACAAAATGTTCTTTTTTCTTCACAGAGCCAACTTCTGAGGACCTGTTAAGGAATGCTAAACTTCATGAAACTTCTTTAACCTCTCATTCTTTCATAGCTAGTGATGTATCTCATGGTTACAAGTGATGAATGATTTTCTAGAATACTTATTTCTACTAGCAGGAGTCACAACATATTTTCCCACATAAAAGCTCTTAGATACAGTGACTAGTGTTTAAAGTAGAAACTGATTTTCAGAATTGATATTGTAGTAGAAATCAATGAAACCAGACAAATGAAATTAATATCCTTTTCCAGCTGCAAACACAGCTTAAATTAGTATAGTTAGATGGCCTTCTCTAGTTTCAAAGCTAAAGACAAACATTTACCTAATTAGTAAAGTTGTGCATGCAGGCAGGGAGAAGTTGAAGAATGCTTTCTAACATGAAATGAATTTTGGAGATGGCAGGTGATACTGATTAAGCGATGCTGAGGATCATTTTTTCTGGCTAACTTCTTGCCTTTCTCTGCCCCTCCCTTTCCCACCTACTGCATTCCTCCCCATTCCCTTTTTGCTTTTATCTGCAGCCAGTCTCCTTCTTCAGACCACAGCTGTCCAAGGGCCTTTGCTTTCTGCTTACTTTTTTCCCACACTTGTTGTTGTTTTACCTGTTTCTGTTGGTGTCTAAAGAGAGGTATTGGATGCTTTCCCTTCCCAGTAAAACCCGGGGTGATCCACAGCAATTCAACACCACTGAAGGGATGGAACTAGTCAGCCAACCCTGTCACTTGGGGGGGAATATCACTGTAAGTCAGGTGTTACCATTGCTGTGAGTCAGTGGGAGACTTGCCCACAGTTTTTAACTGGACCATGGCTGAGACCTTACAGCACTGCAAATGAATGGGTGAAACCAGAAAACCTTCTGCTGATGTTTTAAAGAGGTCTCTTGCAAGGAGAATATCCTAGTCACTGGGACTCCCCTGTACTGGAGTGAATGAGCTTTCAGAAAGGACTAAAAGTTCTAAAGAGAAGAAAGAGAAATGGATTTTGTCTGAATACTTGAATTAGAGAATTAGACAATAACATAACTGATAAAACTTTATTTACTCTGGCTCTCTCACAGAAATTTATCAAATTCCAAAGATACACAACAGTAGAGGCTAAACAGAGGGATAAATTGAATAGCAGACGGGTTTGCTTGCCCATATGTAAGGAAAAGCAAAATACCTTTATAAGACAGTCCCTCACGTGGGAAGTTCTTGCAAATAAGGACTGAATGCGAGTGGAGCATTCAGGTGACACTGGTAGCTGCACTTCTGGGCCTGCTGGTGCCAAATTACTCTTAAAAATTCTCTTCCCAAAACGCTCAGCTGGGGTGGCTGAAAATCTCTTGGTACGGTGCCAGTCCACGGTAGGTGCTTTTCATAGATATTACAAGTTGTTTATTATGATTGCAGATTTCTCTGCAAGAGTTAAGCAGTACTGAGTGGGGCTGACAATGTGTTTATATACCTTTACCAAAGCCTGGTTGTCTGCTGAGTGAAACTGCAAATAGAAATATTTATGAAAGAGTTGCCCAAGTAAAACATAGATAATATTTCTGAACACAAAAGTTATTAACCCTCAGTAAAAAAAGTGCTATCTTGATGATGATTCTTGTTTTGAATGTGTCAGGAGACTTAATGCAAAGTCAGACTATTACATCCCCAGTGAAGCTGAGAAAATGGTATCACTCAGCAAACAGAGTCAGTCCCTCCCGGTTTAGAAATTAATATTCTTCTGTCCTGCAGGGAGTCTTAATTTGACTTGAATTAGCAGAAATGTCATTGTAATGGGTATGCAATGATGGAAATCAAGTCTGGCTGTGAAGTACTACACCACTTTGAGTGCAGGTTATCACAGACTAAGGGTACAAATGAGGCTTGGATGCAAAAGCACTAGGACTTCAGAATTAGCATACATTTTTCAAGGCAGATCTGCATTGCAGTTTCATCAAGGAAAATATCAGAAAAATATGTCCCTTTTTAATTGGAAAAGGTTCTTCTGACATTCTGAACACCCTCAGGCAACTGACAGACATTTTGCAACACCTATTTTATCACCATGATAAAAATTTATGCTTGCAGAAGTTTTATGGTACATAGCAATGATCATTAATCCCAAATCCCATCAGTTGTATAGTAGTTTTAGTGTTATGCTATGTTATTAATAATTAACATGCCATTTCTCCACGGTGAAGAAGAAATACTCCTTCTCATGCAAGGAGTATATTTTCAATGTAAGATTGTATTTTTATGCTGGTTGAGTATGTCTACCAATTCAGTAAACTGTATTATTTGTTTTCCATTATTATTAATGAAATAATTTTCTATTCAATTATCAGTGGTAATAATTGTCTGTGAGAGTCTGCTTTCTGGACCAATTTTTTAATTTCTCCAAAACCAACAAAAAATGTAATTACAATAGGATACTTTATGATAAGATATTAAATGCCTTATGTACCTGTCAGGATCAGACCTGTATGTTCCAATTAAATTATTTGGTATTTTTTATAACACCTGCTTAATATCTTCCAAGTCTTCTATAAAAAGCATGAATTTTCTTTGTCCAGATTTGTTTACACAAAATTTGGGGTGTCCAGCAGTGATGGCTTTTAGGGTTACTTAGGAATTATCTCTTCCCCTATCACATCTCTCCAGAAAGACTTTACAAGTGTTGTTGTCATATCTAGTGTACAATATCTTTGGTGCACTGTGAGATAAGCTGCCCATGTGGAGCTAGCCATACTGCTAGGGCTGTTTAAGAGGTTCTCAGGGATTCCTCAGTGTAGGTGTGTCGGCTCTGATCAGTAGTCATGTCTGGCATTGACCCATCTGCACACTGGCCTCCCTTCAGAGCAGCAGCACGGGGACTTCAAGTCAGCTTCGTCTGTGCACAGCAGTTGAGTTTGAGAAATTTTCACCTGGGTGTTTGTGGACCTCATTCAAAACCAAAACCTTTGGATTCAGAAGCTCTAGGCAGTTATGTTGTCTGGGTTGCACTTAGTTCAGAATAAGTGGGTGTTGATTTACCCATCAGGGCAGCCAGGGATTCCCTTTACACAGAAACCACCAAAATGGATTAATGCAGCATAGCAGCAGGAGAAATTTGTTTCTTAATTAGAAACATAACTCTTTAGAGTAGGTCTCACCCTGCTAAGTTGGAAGTAACCTATGTGCTGTTATAAACTCCTGTAGGAGCCACTTTGACCTCTGGTTGGGCTAAAGGTGATGGGAGAAGTACATCACTGTTCTTCATATGCTCCCCACTATGGAAACTCTGCCCACTCCTTACTCATGGCAAGCCAAATGTTTCCTCAGGAGGCCCCTGATGAGTCAGCCAAACTCCATAAATGGCCCCTACCCACACAAGCATCTTCAATCAGAAATAGACCTCTGTATGAAGCGCTGTTTTACAGAGCTTTAGGAATGGTTTAAGCAATAAAAACCACCTGGGAAATGTTAGAGACTCGTTGCTTATACCAAATCAGAGCAGGAAATTACTTTCTTCTTAGGATATGCTCCTCTCCTGAACTTACAACTAGGCAAAGCTATGGTATTGTGTGTCTGCTCTTTGAGACAAGAATTTGCTGAAATTACAGGAGAAAAGGAGAATCTTAGTTCTCTTAGAATTCAGAGTAATTAAACTACACTGGGAAAATGCTGTGTTCTTGTCATCCAGTGTTTGCTGAGTGTTCATTCAAAAAAAAAAAGAACAGAAAGTAAAGCATCCAAAACAATTAGATTTTTGCAGAATACAGCAATTAATCAAATATAACCCACAAAGGTAACTGAAACCACCTGTTTCCACTTCCTTCCTAAGAAAAGGGAGATCCGTGTTGTATGAAACACGGAGCAGTGAGTGCAGCAAATCCTGTAGATGACTCTTGGCAAACAAGTCACAGAGAACATTTTTACCAGAAAATGGCATATCCTCCTCTTTGTCATTTTGAATCCAAGCATTTGTGTTCATTATCTCTTGTGTAACTCCAGCCTGCTAGATGACAAGCCTCACCTGCAATCTGGCATCAGATTATCCACACTGTAGAATTTTTTTAGGTTTTAGGATTCCTTCCAAAATTTGGAATCTCATGATGAAAATGGTCATGGGTTATCACTAAAGAGCTCAAAATACATTTTATTCTTGTTCCAGCTGAGGAGGTAAGGACTGACAAAAACTTCACTTTCTTGTGGTCTCCTGCTTAGGTATAAACTTAATACTGTTAAATGGTGCTTTACCTTGTAAGTGCCCCGTCAGTACACGTTGATCTCATCTGTGTACAGACTGGGTAAAAGTGCCTCTGGTCAGCACTTGTTCTGTGTGTTCTCCTCTCTTGCTGACTGATACTGAGGTGTTTCGAAACTTTACTCTCCTCGCATTCTTTAAAACACTATAAAGAACATTTTTGGGTGTTTAATAGGTAGCTATCATTATCACTGCTGTCCTTAGCAAGATGATTCAAACACCAGTTTTCATAAATGCCAGGTACTGATGTTTCACATCACAGTCTTTGCCTTACATACATTAGGTGTCTCTACTGGGGTGCTCCTAAAATTGCAGCTGATTCTTGCCCTAATATTTGAAATCACTATGTCTCCAAATATCAAGACCTCATAACTTAGACTGTTTATACTTTGTTATTTTAATTAACTTAATGAAATAGAATAACTAAAAGAAAAACATAAAACCCCTTTTCACTGCAATTGGGCAGATCATTAACTGGCAAAACTTCAGCAAAATTGCATCAGTTTATGGGATGAGACCTTCAGATGCTGTAGAAATTACCTCTGAGAAGACTGTATGCTACATACATTATGTACATTATTGCTGTACAATAGCTGCTAATTGATCATTTAAAAAATCATGATTAGCAATTCAGAAATCATTAAAAATTTTACACATTTGCACCTCTTGGTGTTTCCTTTTGACATCCTTTGACTGACATTTATGTTGTCAACTTACTCTGAAGCATGCATAGTTACATAAGCATTAATGTTACAAAATCTGCTTTTCATATCTGCTTAAGGGCCACAGCTATCTCTCCTGCTTCATAACTGTGGCACTGGAGTCTGTTGTACTAGATGGTGGAATGAGTCTGTGATGTGATTCCCCAGAGCTGGTTTCCTTTCAGTCCTCCAGTAACATTCAGGTGGCTCCAGTGAGCATGGCCAGCACAGCTATGCAGGGTGTGTTTGTTTGGTGTCTCTGCAGTTCTGGTCAGGTTTCCCTGGGGGGACAAAACAGTTCAGCAACAACAGCAAAATGACATACCTGAACTAGGAGCACATGGCATCTGTAAAACTTCCATCCTTAATGGTTTGGCAGTGGATCATTTGGGAATTAGGGATGAAAGCAACAGATGTTATGCATTCAAGCACCTGGATAAAGAAATGAAACTACATATATTAAGCAAAATGGTAAAACTTGCATTTGTCTCTGATGTCCCATTCTACTCAGATAAGGTACTGTTTGTTTTTAAATGGAAATATGGCTTGGCATAACATGACAAAACCATAAAGGCCCTTGTGGACATGTTACATCTGGGTCAGATGTATTTGATGTTCTTACTTTGATCTCCTGTCTAATCAGTGTGTTTTCAGCTTAGATCTGGAATCCACATCTCTTGTAAACATGAACAATTCCCAGACCTTTTGATCTGCAAAATGACTCATTCTTCCACAACTCTACTCCAGGACAGCAGAGAGAAGTGACTCCTCTTCCTAGAGGTTTCTTTGGCAGGCTCCCCTGAGAATATAAAGCTCTCTCCTAATAAAACTAAAGAGGCTAAACAAGGTCTCCACTGGATCTCTAGGAGCTTTTTCTTTGACATTCTTCCTCTGGCTTTCCTTGGGACTTAAAAACTTGGATAAAGTTTGCTATGATGGCTGGATTTATTTACTTCATTACCTGGGACTTATTGGATAAGGAAGTTGGGACTGTAAAGTAAGAAAGGAAATAATGGATAATATAGAGGCTGATGAATTCTGAAGGAAGCAAAGAAACTGGACAAATGAAAGTGCAAGATAAGGTTTGACAGAGGGAGAACAGAGACAGCAGAGCTAACAAGGACTTGGTAGTAGGTGGAGGTTTGAGATGGGCTAGGCAAGGAGCGTAAGGGACTGAGGTGCCTCGGGCCAGGGCGTTGCACCTGGCTGAGGAGTTTGGAGAAGAAATTAGAAATCTGTACTCCTGGGATCAAGACCTATGGGTGGAGAAGAGTAATGGGAGGTGAGTGAGAGTGGAACCAGGGCAGGGGTAACTTAACTCCTTATTGCCCAGCCTCCTATGAGGGAGAGCAGTACCAGCTCTGGGGTAAAATAGGAACAAACTTTGCAGACAGGGATGTGGAAAAGACAAGACTGAGGCCAGCCCAGAGGGACAGGGAGCCCTAGCAAAAATGGGTGAGAAGTGGTGACCACTAAAAACATTCTTCACCATCTGACTACTCTCCTGACCTTCACCATGCATCCCTACTTACCACTTTTTGTGGTACAAACTGGTCCTGTTTCTTTCAGAACTCATGAAAATCTCTCACTCTTTTCTATAAATTTAAAGCAGTAGGTTTTATATTAAACCCTCCCTCCCCCCATTAGTCTTATTAGTGTGAAGGTTAATTTCAATTGCATGAGATATTTTTTTTCTTTGGAAGCTTATAGCCATTTTGGAAAAACATTTTTTTCCCACCTGTCTATACCCCATTCAAACTGCAAGTACTAAATAAGATATGAATCTTGCTAAAAATAGGATGAGATCGTGTAAAGAAAGACAATGCCAATGCACTTACAGGAGTCTGAATTACAATAATCCTTTTTACTTTGCCTATGATTTCTATTTCTGTCTGCTGCTTCTATGGTGCTTCTTTTGTATGACATATTCAGGGTATGGATGGGAGCTGTGAGCTATTTTTGGTATGCAATACTACACATGCAAGCAATGGATCACGTTTATGAACAGAGGAGAATTCTGCAGAAGATGTCTCATTAGGTGCTATTAAAAGTATGTAACTCACAAATAATGTGAAATGCAGCAGCCTTCCAAGACAGCAAGGCACAAAACCTGTTTGTGTTGTAAGCAAAAAGAAACATAAGCAGTGCTGCATTTTTCTAACTGATGGGTGCCATCCACCTTCTACACTGCTTATTTTGACACAAAGTCACTACACAGCCACAAATCGAATTTTTTACTTTGGTTTCCCAGTTAAATTTCTTTCTGTTTCATTTCTTCAACTAGAGGAAAAGCCAATATTTATGTGTTATTTCTTTTATGCACTTTTACCTGAAAAGCACTTACTGAGCTGTGCCAGAAAGCTATGATGTGTCATCCCTGAGTGTTTCAGCAGCTGCGTACTGGGGACCTGTGGGGGGTGCTAGAAATCCAGGCTGATGAGTTTCCCTGGCATGGCTTTCACATCATGCACAAATCTGTGCTTAAAATATGCCGTGTGGGCCACATCACGTCACCCCTGCTACCATTTCCCCTCCTGAAGGTGCCACTTGCTCAGCAGGTCATTTTTAGTTTTTGGCTGGAGAAGTGCTGGGGCTTACTGAAAGGTCCGGGGAGTTCCCTGGGTGTTTTCCATTGGAGAAACCTACATCCTGTTATTGGGGAGTTTTTTGACTTCCCTTTGCAAAGTGAAAGAAGCCTGGGAATGCAATGTTTATCTGTTCTGAACTCTTTCTGGCTCATATCTGTCTATGAACAGCAAGTGCCTAAATAAAAAGGAAAAGCTATCTAGTAGAGTGCTGATTTAAAAACCAACACAGAATGAACAGCACTAAGAAGTGTGTATGTAGATGTAAGTATATGCATGCGTATAAATGTATTAAACACTGTGTGATGGATGCTAAAATAACCATCCTTGAGGCCAAAAATATTTACGTTCCTAACTGAAGATTTCTTGCACATGCCTATATTTACCTGTTTCTGCACAGCACATACAGGAGTGTATCTGTCCATGTCACTGCGTCACACAGCCCTGTGGGGACCCGGCGTTTGGTGTTCTTCAGCTGCTGGTGAGGTCTCCAGGGAGCCGTGCAGCCCGCTAGAGGGAAGTGCGGCTCTGTGCCAGAGCAGCGGGGGTAGCGCCTCACGAGCACGGACCTTTTGTTGCTAATGCGTGTTTGTTTAAGGCTTCGTTGCCAGGTCTGGTCTGGGTCTGTGTCTGTGATAAGTCCGCAGAGGCAGGAGCAGGTTGTGCTTGTATCTTTCCCTTTCACCCAGTTGGACAGCGGAGGCAGGGGCTGGGTTTCTGGTGAGGAGCTGCTGCCCTCGCACCAGCTCCTGGCCACGTAGTGAGAGGGCAAGGGGGCCCCAAAACCTCCTCCAGTCCCCTGGACATTTGATTCGAGAGACCTAGAAGTGCTCCGGTGGTGTTCACTTGGAAACCTGCTAGGAACATGAAATCTGGTCAGGCAAAAGTTTAACCCATGCACATGCCCAGCTCTCCTTTCCGTAATGCCGAGGCAAGTATATGCTCACTTGGCTGCACAAAGAGCCCATTCAATGATACGTCTTTAAATGGTAAAGAAATTGCTATTTTGGTTTTTATGAAAAGGAGAAAGCTTAAAATATTCATGCATTATCTGGATATATTTGGGATAAAGCCTTCCCTCATGCAGTTATGATATTTATTCAGAAACAGTGGATAAAATAAGCTTGGATTCTGGATAGAATTGAGACACCTGGTTCATGTCCACTGTTGTTTTTATGTCCCATAAGTTTATTAGAGAGACGTGACAGCCTCCATGTGGATGAAATCCTTTGCTTCCCTTGGGTCCAAGAGAAGGGCTCTGAGCTCAGAGATACAGTAGTAACAATACTAATACCTTTTCATTTTGTTTCAGGATAAATACTACCACCCTTTTGTGGGATATTTTATTATGGCTGAGTAAAGTGCCATGTTGCTCTCACGTGGTCCAAAAACGCCAGAAGTCTTGTCACCTTCCCAATTTCTCACAGCTTGCTTTACTGCACTTCCTTGGTATATTGTCTCCAATAGCTTCCCAAAGCTCTAAAAATGGCTTGAAAACTTTTGGGAATAGTCCAGCCTAAAAATCTGTGGAGTCAGTTAGGAATGTTTCACTGATTTAAGTTAATTTGAGTAAACCTTTCATCCTGCTTTAAAACTTGTAATCTTTGTTTTATATTTTTCAAGCATTTGTGAGATGGAGAAGCATGCTGATGGCTTTAATGTATTTAACTGCCTCAGTACAGCTGACTCTCAAAATCTCAGCTGAGCAGCAAAGCCAAGGCCCCAAAAACATTTTTGCTGCTCTCAGATCATAATGGAGATTTGTTTTTTTGTAAAAATCAACCTGAAGACTTCAAGTGTGAGTTCTGGCTGAGTTTGACCTATGTGATGGATGGGGTGTCTGACCATGAAGCTTTCAAAGGGTCTGGCATAACTATGGGAGCTTACAGTGAACAGTGGTACTGGGTTGGAGTTTCCCAGTCGGGAGCTGACAAGATACGTAGGAGCCTCTCTGCTGGGGTAAGGGACCAATAAGCAGGGACTCCCATTCTCTCTGGCATCTCTAATCTGAGTTATATTCAGAGAACCAAAGGTACTGGAGACATCTGCAAGATTATTTAGGAGCTTCTCAGAAACCAGATGATATAAGAAAATCACCTGGAAATCCCTTTTCTTAAGAAAAAAAAGAAAAATAAAAGGCGGGGGATTGCAGGTCAAAAGTGCAATGTCATAATAGCCAGCAGTGTGTCCAGGCAGGGGAAAGTGAGGACAGCCTAGGAACAGCTCTTATAAAAGCACTAGGTGAGGGAATCCCCTGAGCTCCAATTTATATAAGGAAATTCCAGAAGGCAGGAAGCGTCAGTGAGAAATAGAGCTTTTGTGGCTTTCTGTGGTCACCTAAGGTGACTTGATGATTTAAGCACTGATGGTGATTCAGGTGAATCACCCTGGGTAGAAGGGTAACAAAAGATCCACAGTCATGCAGACCACATCTTGGCCTCTGGAATCCAGCTGGAAATATGCTATTTCTTGCACTTCCAGGGAGTCCCAGATATTGTCATTTTTTTCATTCCTGACAGTGCGTCAGAGGCATCCTCAGGTGCCATGGTGGCTTTACACTTACATCAACCACACTAGAAAACAACTTCTGAGTAATCAGGATATGGTAGAAAAGTTCCAATCCCTGGCTTTGAACAGGTGAATAAGTACTTTATAGTCTGTGCTATGCATATCCTACCTCATCCTACTCATATCCATGCTAAGCAACATGCACCATTTCCCTTTTTTCACTTATTTATCTTTATGCCTTTTTATTGGGGTGTTTCCTCTGCTGCTTGGTTACATATTTGTGTTGGACTGTGAATAATTGTCAGAGTTAGTTTCTTGCTTGTTTGGCATAATTGATCTCCTTCATTTAAAAATGAATTAAAATTAATATAAGGAAGAACTAAGGTGACTGCAGAGCAGGTTGTTTTTCATGTCCTCATTTTCACTTGCTGTTTGACTTTGGTCTGCCATGAAGGGCCAGTTGCCAGTGATTGTATCTGCACACACACACGTACACACACAGATACAATGAACTCTTTCATAGTCAGGCTTTACAAGTAAATGGAGGGTGCTTATGTTCATACAGTTAGTTTGGATTTGTTCACACACGCTTTTGAATGCTGCCTGTAAGCTGCTTCATGACCTCAGATGTCACACAACAACCGTCTTACATCCCATAGTTAAGTACCAAGCTGCTGAAGCATCTCTGTGAAGTGGATTTCAGAGTCTTTGCAAAAGAAGTTTTTGCTGAAAAATTCCACAGAAGTGTGCTCCGGTAAATATTACATTAGTTCAGATAAAGATATGAAAAGCTTCACTTAATAGTATTGCAGAAGTCATAGTGAAAATGAAAAATGTAGGAATCCAAGAATTTGTTTACAGCAGTTTTTTTACTAGGTCAAAAGTTTAAAAGTATTAAAAAAAAAAAAAACAAAACACATAAATACTCCTGTATATATATTTTATAGTGAAAGAGTTCAAGAAAGATAAAATTCAACACAAAGTTCATTATTTAGATATAAATGTCAATTTACAAGTGATAGTGTAGCCAAATCATACCTCTGTGGAAAGATAGGGTCTCTCTTGCTTACCATGTTTCTCCAAATTACTTGCAGTGAGTTGCAGACACGTATAAGCAACACTCAACTTAATAATTTTCAAGGTATGGTGCAAAACACAAATTATATAACTAATAATCATAAAGGGCTGGCCTGGGGAGTGAGAAATTACCTAGATATAGGGTGAGCTGAGGACATAGTTGCTGGGCGTACAATCATACTAGTAAAATGCGTGTATGGAATAGAATGATTTGAATTTGCATATTTGACACTGTTTATTTTCTCGTTCCCTAAAGCATCGAGGATAGACATTTCATACCAGCCAAATCTCATAAAACTGGCTCCTGCCTTGCACTGGCATGCTGTAAAACATGTATTTTAAACCCCACCAGCAGTCTCCCTTCTGCTCTGTAAGGGCAATGCCAGCTGCCACTGGTCAGCCTGATCTTGCCCTCTCACAGAGTGGTTGCTGAGTAGGAGGAAGGCCAGCAGCTGGGGTAAGCATGTGCCCAGCCCAGAGCCAAGATAACATTACTGTGAATTTTTTTAAGTGTAGTGGCTGATCTGACTAAAGCTATCTGGAGTCACACTCATGCAGCCTCTATTCATATTGAAGATACATACAAGGTGTGTATATTTAATGCTTGTGAATCTAAAGACTGTGATCTCATACTTTGTCTGGCCACTTGGGAACAGGAGACCACTGATAGTTAAAATCATAGTGTAATGAGTGTGAGGTGATAAGAAAATGTGGAGGAAACATATATTCATTACATGAACAAATACGATAGGAACCAAGTTCATCTTACACCAGTTGCTCAAAAATTTAGCTGTTTAAATCTAAGCTGCCAAAATTCAAGTTTATTTCATTCTAGAGTACACTCATGTGCATCTGGATTCAGTTATCTAAATGTAGATCCTATGTAATTTTAAATGCTTGTGAGACATACCACCTGCTGTTCCAAGACACGTCAAATATTTTGCAAATTCCGTGTCATATGCAAGTCCTGTTCTACCTCCAAATGGCTTGGAGTACCTAAGTTCGCTAAAGAAGCACAAGGACTTACAAGTATTCCTTGAATACTTTAAACAATTTCAACACCAAGAGCTAGTTGTCTTAATCCAAAGCTAAATCCTACTCCTAAAAATTCAGTTGCATCCATTCCAAAAAAACATATTTCAAAACTTCAGCTCTACAAGTGTCTGTCACTATGCTTGCACTAACAGCTATCAGTATCATCTTGGATTAGTAATGGTGAAGATTTTGGACAGGAGTAACAGGCTTGAACTAAGATGGAAGACAGCAAATCTCATTAATCTTTGAAAATACGAAGGAATTAGATTTTTGCTTCCTTGAATGGCTCAGGAAAAAAAGAGCCTCACATCTCTTCAAATTTGGAAAGTAAAAAATATTTTATATATAATGATGAATGGAACAACACTGTATTCTCACACGTAATAAGCTGTCATCAGTTACTGAATCCAATCTGGAAGCTGGAGATATTACTGGAATCCTCTCTGGAACCTGTTTTCTTTTCATGTAACATTTCATCCAGCAAGGATGAAAGACTTGCAAGATATCCTTGAGCCTTAAGTTTCTTTCTGAAATATGGCAATTTGTGATTGATAGCAAAATGAAGGTTGAGATTTTTCCCTGGAATAGGAATATCTGTTGCTACAATCTCGTGGTCCCCATTTGTATACAAAAGCAGTCACCCAGGCTTGCTAGAGCAGACCAGTCACCTGGGTGCAGCCAGATCCTAACACAGATACGCAGATGAAAGAGTATTTCACACTGGTTTTTACCTTATTTGAGAACACTTCATTGTCTGATGTTACCAGTATAATTAAAACCATTTAATCTACAGTAACTGATGTTATTGCTTATATGGAGTTAAACCTTCAACTAAAAACAGGTTTCTAGCTATGATGTATAGGGTATGTATTTTTATTTTGCGTGGTGTGTTTAGTAGGTGGCAGTCTGTCTCTTCCTCTCTAAATGTTCCTGATTTATTGTCATGGTAAACCTACACCTCTAACTTTGTAAAATGGAGGAAAAAAATGTAATTTTTTCCTTGACAGAACTTTGGGATGGATGAAGCAATTTACTGAAGTGTCTTAAAAAAAAATTTCACCTTGGGACAGAAAATAGAAAAGAAAGATTTAGCCCATTACAAAATTCGGGGGTGTTAATCCCTATATAATTATGCACCTATGTAGACAAAATAATAAAAACCCAGTATTTCCTAACAAATCACCAGTATGCTATATGGTTTCCGACAATGCATCTGAGGAAGCTGCACATCCCCATTATCCAAATGTCTGCAATCTTCACAATATTCAATGTTTTTTCTCATACCATCCCTGCTAAGGAGAGAATGCCTCTAAAGAGAGAATGCAAAGAGAGAACCAGAAAGGCGTTCAAAGCACTGCAGTTCAGAGACCACTGCAGTGAACTTGAACATCTGAGCTTGTTTCTGAGTCTGTTCCAGCACACAGGCTGCTGTGGCTCAGCCCTGTGTGCTGTGCTCCTTTGCCCTCCCTGGGGGCAGGAAGCACCCAGGAGAGGATACATCTGTCTGACACCATCGGCAGCCCCACAGACAGGTGTGTACCTGCTTAGCCCTGTTCATGCAGGCATCAGTCTCCACCAATTCTGAGCAATGCCAGTTGGCCCACACAAACCACCAGGACTGCAGAACTCAGCCAGGTTGCTCAGTGTCCCTGGGTGCCTCCAGGTGACAATGCTATGCTCTGCACAACCACCCTTCCTGCCCTTGCAGGGGTGGTCAGAGCTCTGTGCCTTGTGCCTCGAGGCACTGGCTGCCATAGCTAGTGGAGCTTTCTGGCATCTGTCGTAAATCTAACCCAATTTTGCAGCAAATTAGACCCGCCTATCAAACAGTATTGCATTCAGCACAGATAAAAGCAGTATTTTCCAAACCACAGCTAAAGAAAACAGATAGTACTGCAAGACTACAGATGTTAATCAGAAAGGGGAAGATCTGGTTTAATATTCCTCTTATCCTGATGAGATTCAGATTGTCCTTCCCAGGATATTGCACTCCTTGGTAGTCTACAGACAAGGCTGTGGTGATGGTCATCTACTCTAAAGGCAGAATGTTAAACTGATGGGAGCACAGAAAGCAGAAAACTGTCTAAATCTGCAGGCTACTATTTATAGGTGCATTCTCAGCAAGGAGAAAACCTTGTTTCTGCTTCCACATTGGTCTGTGTGCTTGATCCAATGATCTATAATGAGGTAAATTCAGTACAATGTGGCAAGGGTTTTATGTTGTATGAGGCAGTCATGGCAAAGTGTAGAGTGGGGTGATGTTAATCAATAGTCACCATGACTTCTAAGTTGTTCCTCTCAGTCAAGAAGAGTGAGATTGGAGACTGGTGCTAAATTACTGCTAATACTCCCTTCCCACATGGAAGGAATGGAAGAGTGTTAAGACATTAGAATGGGATGAGATCAATCCCATAGGTCAGAACATGAAGGCAAAGAATGCTGTGAGTTGGAGCTATTGCTGCTGGTGGAGGTGGCACTGGACAAATAGGAAGCTGGAGCCAAGATGGAGTTGTGTCATGCAGGGTGTTGGCAAAGAGAGTGGGCTGCACCAGCATGAGGAACGGCACAGTGGGGAACTGTTTCTTTAGGTGAAAAATGAGGACAGTGACCTTCACAGATGTCTCTCTCTGAAGAGACACCCAACCTTTGTTTTATCATTCTTTTTTAGTATATATAGCATTTTATTTGGGAGACACATATCTCTCAGGCTGGGCCATATAATGGCAGAGCTTCTGCTCTCTCCCCTTCGTGCTGGGTCATGCAAAAAGGGAAGGACCTGTCCATGATGCTGCTATCCCAGCTCTGGAGCCTTCCAGTGGTTTCTTGGCCTTCAGGATCTCACTACCATGGCTGTTGCCCTAACTTCTGTTTGTCCCTGCACCCCACAGCCACTCTGAAATCACTCAAGAAGCTTTGTCCCTTTGCTGAGGCGGTGCTGGGGGCAGCAGTGGCAGGTGGGCACCACACAAGGGGTCTTCAACCTGTGAAGCTGGGTATGTCACAGCTGCATGAAACTGAAAGGAATTCTCAGTTCCAGACAGAGGGACTTTCCTTGGGCCTGTCCACATTTTAGCATATATAGAAGTCCTTCAAAACAGAATCTAATCTTGGAAAGACTTAAAGAGGTTACAGCAATCAAGGAAGGTGATGTTTAAGATTAATCATGTCCCTGCCAAAACATGCTCACGGTGCTAGTCATGTATTCCATGGGATCTATTAAGAAAATGGAGTCAGTGAAATCAGTCAGTGAATCAAATGGCTAGTGTCCTTCTCTGCTAGAAAAGCAATCCCAAAACATCCTGGCAAGTATTATAAATGAATGATCTCCCCTTAGTTCAGGCAATAGTGCAGGATATGCTGGTGTTTCTCTTTATACGAAAAATATTGCTTGCTAAAATAGTAGGCTTTAATAAGGGATTTTGGCAGTATCTTGGGTTATAGTATTATCTATGATCATACTAGCATGACAAGTTTTTCTTGGCATTCTAGACACTTTCAGAGGACATTGGAAAGATATTTAAGTTGGGTGAGAGATACAATATTA
This sequence comes from Erpornis zantholeuca, assembly GCA_013400515.1. Taxonomy (NCBI): domain Eukaryota; kingdom Metazoa; phylum Chordata; class Aves; order Passeriformes; family Timaliidae; genus Erpornis; species Erpornis zantholeuca. The sequence continues at coordinate 27,776 of VZTN01025334.1, forward strand.
AATGAGTGTTGGACTATGAATTCTAGGCATTAAGGGATATGTATGATGACTAGAAGCTCCTATCTCTAAACTGCCTGTGATTGGTTAAACAAAATTTAAGCCAATTTTCTCCTGGTTGATGGGCACCAAAACCTTCCTTTTGGTGGCCACCAAAGCCTGAAAGAGCAACATGATAATGGGTCATCCTGCCAGTTGCTCAAACCATGCTAAATAAAAAAGTGCAAGGCTGAAGTGTAATGAAGCATTAGGCCTTGACATCAGATATCATTTACGTAAAGAATAAACAGAGTAGCTGGTTTAGGAAAGTTACATAAGCAGTATTTTTCCTTACCACTGCACTTGAAATTAGTTACATTTACCTCTATGTCAGATGAACTATTTTGAATTGCTGAGTTATAGAATAGACTTGATTGGTATTTATTGTCTCAGGTGGCGGGCTATGACTCTTTCTTTGTACTACGTTTCTTAAATAGTCAATTAAAAAATATTTAAATTTCATGATTTGCAAATCATGAAATCCTTGTTTAATACAAAGAAGCACTACATTTACTTCAGTAGTGTTACCTCAGTTTTCAATGCTTACTAGGAAATTTGATTTCAGTATCCAGTTTTATGCCCCCTCTTTAAAAATTGCATCTGTAAAAAATATTGAGGAACTAAATCAAGTATTCATACAGAATCACCATATGGAAGGGACGACAGTGAAGTCATCTGGTTCAACCTCCCTGTTGTAAGCCAGACTGGTTTTTCTCTGGCTCACAACCTTCCAGAAGCTGCCTGTGTTGGTGGAAAGAAGTGAGGAAGGGTCTTTGCAAAGGTTTTCAGGGAAGTTTATTCCAGTCCCACTCGCATGCTGGTCCAGAGGCAAAGTCTGAGGCCTCTGGGGGGTGATAAGGGTTAAGTATGTAGGATTGTCTGGGCAGGCCACATACCAAGGTGGGGCCAGGGCAGGGGCACTAATAGGAGGGTAGGTGGGGGTGGGCTGATGAGCAGAGGCTCATGGGACTGAACAGGGTCTATGGAGAGGGTGGGACAGGGACAGTGGGACAGTGGGACAGTGTCCCTTCTTAACAGGGGGTTCCCACACCTCCCCACTCAAGCAGGGTCATCCCAGAGCACATTGCACAGGATTGTGTTCAGATGGGTCTTGAATATCTCCAGTGAGGGAGACTCCAGTAGATTCAGTAGTGAGCAGTGTGTAACTGAAGCAGTAAGTCAGACATGACAAAGTCCACATTTAATTTCTGACTCTTGAACTTTAACCTGGCAATACTGAGGCAAGACAAAATTTTGCAGTGCTGGACTCTCAGGAGAGCCCTAAGCTAGCTCTGAGCAATAGCTTTGTCCAGAGCCCTGCTAGGTGGAGATGTTGGCTTGGCCACAGAAGCAGTGAACGCTGCTCTGGGTCCCAACTAACCCTGCCTGTAGCCTGGTTTCGGGGCTGCAGAGCCAGCAGTGCTGGTGCTCTCTTGCCTGTGATGATCAGCTACACAACAACCGTGTGCTGAGTCTCCTGGCAGACTGTCAGCACCCCAGCATCCTGGGGGCTCTGCTGGCCTCAGACTTCACTGCTGCAAGACTGCCCCAGCTCCACTTGCCTCTGGGCTGTGGGTCAGACAATGGACAAGAAAGAGAGATTTGCTGGGCTTTGTTTTATTTTGTTGCCAATGCTCTTTGAAGGTTTTATAGACAATGCCTTAGCTTATGGAGAGCAGTGAAGGACACCTCCTGCATGTCGATATTGACCTTCCTACGTGGTTATTCATTTACACACTAGCTGTTCTCCTGTGCTTTACAATTTGGTTAGTTAGAGATTTTTAAAATAGATCCTCTTCATAACCACAGTGCATCAGAGAAGAATCACTACCTTCCTTCTTTCAGCTTTGAATGAATCACAGAGTTAATCTTGGACACCTAAAAAGCTGTATTTCTAAATATCAGGTAGCTATTTAAAATCTGTGATCAGATGTCATTATGTCTTGATGGAGGTTGTATGGCTCTGAAATGTTGAAAAAATTCACTATTTGAAAATAAAAGCAAGTTATAACACACCAGACTGCAAGCATCTGTACTGTGAAGGCTGGATGCAAAGCTTAGAAAAGAATACAGAGTGGAATTACATGCTGACAATTCTCAGGCATTTTTATTCAAATGTTTCATTTAGGATGATTTAAGACCTCCCTGAGCAATGCCAACATAATAAATAAATAAATGCAGACAGTCTATGAGGATGCCGCTATCGTGGGAGAATGATGAACAAATACCCACATATCACACTCCGTGGTGTCCCAGCTTGTCCAGCACCCTCGTGAGACAGGCTCTGAGGGTTTCTGAAGTGGTATCAAAGCTAGGCACCGACTCCTGATGGTGTACAGATGTGACATCCCTAAACACTTGCAAGTGTGCCTATGTTCACACATGCAGATGTGCACATTCCCATGCCTCTGTGATAAATCTTGTGGCCTGAGTGGTGAGACACTTAATGTGTATGTAAGATGTTTATTCTGGTCTCTCCTCAGAGTTTGTAAATCCTTAATACCACTGAAGTAATTAAGAGAGTCCCAGACCTTCACACCTAGGGAAAAATATAGAAGACGGGGATCTAAATACCAAGCACAGACTTGAACCTGCTATTGGCTATGGGTGTCCTAGTTGAGTATTTTGGCTTAAGCAAACCCACCATCACAGTGATGGGTTGAAACTATCCCTGTTTCATATTATCTCTCCGATTTTTTCCTCTGCTGACAGTATATAAGCAATTTAACAGAACCTTCAATATCTCCTATCATCAAAACCAGTCACTGCCATAGGAGTCCATGCAGCACTGGTGTAAAGGGAAGGACACAAGCAGATCAGTAATCATAAAAGATGGACCTTCCAGGTTTGCATTTCTTGAATGTTTTCTTTCTTATCATTACAATATCCATTAAATTGGTAATAATGTAGCACTACAGCTTCTGGACCAAACAAGGTAGCAGTCTTTTAGACTGCAAGTTCTTGCAGTGCTCATGTATCCTGAAATAGGATACGGGAGAGGAAGTGCTTTATTTGAGCTTATTAATTCACCTGGTCTGACATATGAGTTAAAAACTCCAACAATTTCCGTTCTTAGTTAGGAAAAGTCCAAACCTAATCTTTGATGTTTGTTATGATCAAATTAAGGTGTGACAGCTCACTGTAGATTTTTAGGTTCTGTATTTTGACCTCTTATGTGTTCCCTGTGCTCCAAAACTGAAAAGCAGATGTGAACTTGTTGGGTCAGGAATCACATCCTCCATTTAGAATGTAGTACAGTGGCACCTCTGAGACACACATTACAAAGTACAACAGTAATAATAGTTGACATCCCAGAAACTTAGGAGGAGACAACCAGATTTACTTTTCCAGACATTTCCTTCCTTTTCCCGTTTTTACTTTTGAAATGTTTCAGTTAATCCCTGACATAAAGCAAAAATAATCCTGGGTTGATAAGAGAAACAATTTCTGGATTTGTGAGAAAGTTGTGGAGTGATTTATGAGAAATCTTTCAGAAAAGGCTTCACCATACTTCTACTCTTTGGCACCGTGAATATAGAAGGTGATTGTTTTCTCTACAGTAATCAGGCATACATGAATTTCTTTTCAGTAATTTTCATGTAATCATTTCAGTTAATATAAGAGAAAAAGACGTTTGTCAGTCTCAGTCCCAGTGTGAAAATAGAGAGTTTTTCGATTTGTAAATTCATTTAGATAATCTGGGACTCACTCCCTTTTGTAAACACTTATCAGTCTTTCCCAGTGCCTAAAACTAATATACATCCAGTCAAATACATTTCTCTAAGGATATGGAAATTTAATGGATTTTAACTAAGTAGGTTCAAAACATTTTTGTTAAATTACTGTAATCTCTGTGCACCACCCTCATTTACAGTTAATCTAGATGACTTTTTTGGGAACTTGCTTCGTCTTTCATTTTTTTACTAAGCCAGCAGAAATCAGTAGCTTCATTTTGAGGTGACTCAACAAAAATCAGACAGTATTAATCAGTGGGAGAAAATCTTCGTATGAACCTAAACATGTGTCCTGAAATGAAGCAAAAATGACATAAAACTTCACTATCCTGTTGCCATGACAGGAGGTTACAGCACCCAGCCTTCTCACAGGAATAACACTCTTCCTGGTGGCTTTTCACAGAGGACTTCCTTCAAGAACCTGTCTAAGATGAGGCAAAGAGAAGATGGCACTGACACCTAGCCATGGGCAAACCCCAAGGTGTCTGGGTCCCTGATTCATGCATAGAAACTCAGTATTGGGCAGTGATTACCCAGGCTGATGTGTGCTGTACCTCATGGCTTTACACAGTCTGCTGTGTTGAAGGGCACTGACTTCAGGATGCCTGGTACCAGCGTAAGTTAAAACAGGATTCTTTAATTGGTACCTGTTGAAGAAAAGTTTTCATGTGAAATTAGAAATAAACAGATCTACTGAGGTATGTTACCTCCCATTTGACACCTTTCACATCCTACCTCCCAAGATATCACCTGTCAAAGGTCAGGCAGCTGAAGGAAGACAGGCAGCAGAGACAGCACTAACCCACTCATGGGAAGGCACACACCAGTGGAGGATTTTCTGCAGTGGCACTTTATGATCACTTTCTCTTGAAATGGTTCACATGCCCCACATGAAAAAAATTGCATGTGTTTGAGGTGTCAAAAACAATAGAAAGACCAAAAACTATTCTTGGTGCAAATTCTTCTACTGACTTTTGTGGTATTCTGGGAGAATTGCCTCAGTCCAGGGATAAAAGTCTGCTATTTACATTTGAACTTGTATTTGAAGTCACTATTGCATACACAGGAAATGCAGAGAATAACAGCAAGATTAGCAATCGAAATAATTTCAGTATTGCATCATATAGAGGGTCTTGGATGCTGTTAGGACTTTGATTTCCCTTATTCTAAATGGGATCACTGAAGATCTTCAGAGTATTTTGACCCAAGTGCTGAAAAGATGAGCTCAAATTTGGATCTAGCTTCTGTGTTTGGAGGTGAGAATACATCCAGCTGTGTATTCCCACCTCCCCCTCCTTGTTTAAAGGTGAAGCAATAGGGTGTGGGCTGTAACCATTACCCTTTTGCCTGGATACAGAAGCAGGAACCTTTGGGATACAGACAGAGTAGAAGACTTCATGTGATAAAGAGCTTAGCTCAATTCAGGGCATTTGGGCATTTCTTTCAGAGTCCTAAATTTAGGTATTTAAACATTTGAGAAGGTTAAATTGATGAAATGTAATGGCCTGTAATGTGTCAGAGTACAGACTAGATAATCTGACCTTTTCTATAGAACAAGAGAAGTTACAAACTCTGCATATATTCATTACTATTATCATTCAAGTGAATGGTTTAGATTTGTTCTGGACTCTGCTGCTGGTTCCCAAAAAGTGCATATGTCTTTGGTAGGAAAGTGATAGGGTTTGGTTTGTGTGCACCTGGAGGGTGGATCTCTTTTGTGCTTATAAAGTATAGGTGGGATGCAGAAATTTCATGTATTTCATAAATTTTTCAGCCAGAGAGAGAGAGAAGGAAACGCCCAAATAAAATATGGATATTTCCCCCAAGGATTTGCTAGAGCTAACATAATTTTTTTAAAACACTAAAATGGGTTTTTTTGTGCTTTTCTGATCATTGGTTAGAAATTAATACTAACAATAGTCAAATATATAACTGATAATGTCTACAGTGAGACAATCTAGAACTAGGGACACAGAGTCAGTTTGGACTCACAGAAGATCGATGTGCAAGATTTCTGAGTTTCTTTGTCAAAGTCCAGTGATGATGCCCACCCTGAAGGAATTCCATCACTTGGGCTGTCTCCCAAAACCTGCACAACCTCTATCCTATGGGCAGCATCATTTTTACCTCCACAGAAGTGGTCTTCTTAGGCTTATTTTAATTATGATATTTAACAAAAGGAGATTTAAACTCTAACTTAAGGGGGATACATTCCTTAGTTGGCCCTAAAATGGAACAACTAATGTGGTTTCATGCAAAAATTTTAGTTATATCACATCCTAAATATGGCATATGTTGAGGAGTGGTGAATGACGTCAAATAAAGTACAGGAAAAAAAATCCTTCCTATAATTAGGGACAGATTGAAAAAAAATTCCATCACACAAATAAAACATAAATGTTAAGTGAAAAAATATCATCAGGTTTAATGATTTATAACATATTGTTTCATATATATCCCATGACATCAAAACTACTGCACATATTTAAAAAGAAAAGAAGAAAAAAACGTATAAAAATATTAGTGATGAAATAGCATAGACAGTGCTTTTTTAATGCCAGAGATCTCTCTTTGATAATTTGTCTCTCTGGTGTTCATGCCTGTCTGTTTTTGTTTTTAAAGCTATCCTTGTATTTCAGTTTTAGCCTTGCACAAGTACAGAGTTCAGTGGAAATACCGACACATAGAAGTGCTGTAGTAGGGTTGTTTTGCTTTTTGTGACAAGATTTAGGTAATCTACTTCAGGTAATTTTACTGTTTTTCTAAATTTTCTGCTTGATTTAGTATTTTCATTCTTGACACTTAAATAAACCTTCACTTTATTTATCCCTATTACCCAAACATTCACTTGATGAAACTGAATTTTTGCTGTGTACAATCTGCTAGGGGCAAAATCATTGCACTTATGAAATCAGTGGTTACCCCAAATTTAAATTAAAATAGCTATTTCTGAAAGTCTTAGGAGACTTTCTTGTCTTGCGATGAACTGAAATAATTTAAATTGTGATAGTGAATGCCAGCCTCCATGCTGCCTCAAAATCAGTTTAATCTTCTTCTAATATTAATGTTTACTATTAAATATATAAATTCTATCACTTCTTCCAGTGTGAAGCCAAAATAAAGCAGACCAGACCCGTTTATCCTTTCATTGCTGTTTTGAACTTTTGGCTTGCCATGCTGAAGAAAAAAGGTACAGTTTTCTTTTAAACATGAAGTTTAATGTGATCTTTGATCTTTGCACTTCAAAAAGACTTTTTTTGCCTGTAACAGTCTTCCACAGATGAGTTATAAACCCCTGAAAACAGAAATTTATAATGGAAAATCTGTCACCACATTAATTATGATAGCATAAATGCAGTGCTTCTTCTATAGTAAGTCACCACTTAAAAATAAAAACAAGGAAAAGATGTTCTGACATAAAGTCTATCCTCACAGTAATCAATGTCAAATGTTCAATGTTTAGTTAACTGTGTTTTTAAAAAGTGATTGCTATAGTGCATTCCTTCCCTTTTTTTTTTTCTTTTGAGAACATTAATCTGTTGGTATATAAAAGATTGCATTTCCACTGACAGATAGGAGCTGGAAAAGAGCAAAGATTATATATACCAAAAAGCTTCATTGCATGATAAAACATATCTTGGATGTTTACTTAGAAAAACCATTAACTGGTTTACTTTTTTCTTTTTTTCTTTGAGCTTGCATTCTTTGTCAGCAGTTTGGATTCAGAGACTCTAAATTTTAAGTTTTATATCAATCTCCTGTAGGTCTTGGCTTCCTTCTGATTGCTTCTGGACTTATGCTGGCTCTTTGGGCTTTAAATGAATTTGGATGATTGAAGTCACTTAAACATAATTTAAATTATCTCATATTGTAAACTTAGTAGACATTTAATAGATTGTGTGCTTTTTCTTGGTGATACTGAGAGTATATATTGTAGTATAACAGGATGTATCTATTTGGCACAGGGAAAAAGCATAAATCATGTAACAGTACAAATTTCATGGATCTTCCAGGAAATATCTAAAGAAAATTCTAAAGGAAAAATTTTCTGGCGATACCCACACAGCATGATGTGCTGTAAGGTTTTCTGGGTTTCAAAGGGCATACAAAAAGCATAACAAATAAAAAATGCATATGAAGGGGAAAGAGATGACTTTGGTGCTACAAAGTACTATCGTAAAGCTGACACTGCAATCCAAAGATTTTGGCCTTGGCTGAAATACTTGTGAACCAATGAATTTTAACTGTACACAGCATTATGTATTTTACCCTTTGCATGGTTCAGAATTTGACAGAAGTATCTTTTAACATGACTGAAGGTAAACCAATACAGAGAAGCAGCTGTAGCAGTCCCAAAGAGGTATCTGTTAAGAAGCTGGGTGTAACACAGGAAAAAAGGCTTCATTTTTTTCTGTTTGTTTTGAGTTCTCCCAGACTGCTCCCTGTGAAGTCGTCTGTGCCATTCTCTTTCTGCATAATTGTGTCATAATCATCTTTTCTATTTCCAACTCTTTTTTTAAAACACATTTGTTCCTGACAGACTGCTGAACACTAAACCTTCCGTGGAAAGATGTGATTGTAGTAATCTTCAAGAGAGAGCAGCCCTTCTCATTACTGATCCTGGGTGATATTATGGGATCTGGCATTACTGCAAAACATGTTCATCTTATTCCAAGCATTTCTGGGCACAGAAGAACTGTTAAGTGCATGTCAAAATTTAAGTGTTTTCATCATAATCATCTAATTTATGCTACATTTTGACTGGTCCTCATTTTCTCTTCCTTATGTTATAACACACAGACCAGCCAAAAATAACAGTGTGAAAAATGCTATTACTAGTGGTCCTGGTCACAAACACAAGCATAGGCAAAACACGATGCTTTCCTATCACTGCACACAAAGCAGCAAAACCACAATGTCCTCTGCAGAATTCCTTCATTCTCCTGTGGCACTGGAGGTCTGAGTGAGAGCTCTCATCTTGGGACCCTGCCTCGCTATTGCCTCCGACTATGTACAGTGTGCTGGCAGCACAGCCAAGTGATAAATATCTTAACACCCTGTGCTTTAATATTTCTGGTGTTTTGGAGGCTGGAATTAGGCCTTGCTCAGGTACTTGGGTATTTTCCTCTCTAAAGATAGTAGGTACCCATAACTCAGAGCAATTGATGCACAACACTCCTTTGAAGACAGGGCAGTTTATAGGCTTCAAATAAGTTAAACATTGAGAAGCCAAATAAAATCTGAGTTTCTTTGAGTTTTCTAGGATTTAACCTTTAGTTAACTAATTCAAACTGAGAACACACCTTTTCCTTTTTCTTTTCCTTTTCCTTTTTTTTTCCTTAATGAAGCCAAGACCTTGCATCTGACATACCAAAGGAAAAGAATATTTAATTCAGGATCCAGATTTTGCAATTTGGGTCCATCTGTGATAAGAACAGAGTGTGAACTCATGGAAATGCTTGTGTGAATTTTTAATAAATTGGCACTACCCATTTTGATACAAGGTAGAAAACTGCATATAAATGCAGCAAGGAAGTGCCAAACAGAAAAAAGGTGCTTCCCTAGCAGAGCCCAGGCCAGCCCAGTGGTCTCCAATAAGGTGCAGAATAACAACTCCCCACAGCAGCATTTGACTCCATCTCAGAGCTGCTGAAACGTTAATAATGGGGCACAGTCAGAAGCACTAAAGTCTCTTAGGGACAGGACACAGAACAACAAACACTGAGAGAAGCATTTGTATTTAATCTGGTAACCTGATTAAAACTAGTTACTTTATTTTCAGAAAAAAAGATCCTATAGTAACAAGTGCAAACATTTGTACTAAGTTCAGCATACAAAAAGGACATAAAGTTTTAAAAAGTTTTTTTGTTGGTGGTGGGTTTTTTTTTTTTTTTTTTTTTTTTTTNNTTTTTTTTTCCTCAAATAATTTTTACTGATTTGTCTGTTTTTTCCAAGGAATTAAGAAAAGTTCATTTTAGGTCAAAGTAGTTTTTATTTCATTATTGGATCATTTTTTGGCAACCAAATGATACAAACAGATATTCACATAGCTTTGGCTTGTAGTTCTGGTGATGGCTGTTTTCCAAGATGTATTTGGGAAACTAGACCATTTATTAGGAAGGGAAGTGTATTTGAGATTTCACAATTCTTTATTACTTATTTACCCTTATATGCAGTTTTCAGGATTGCAAGGAAGGAAAAAGAAATAATCTCCTTTTGATTTGAACACACAAATTTGAACTTAACACACAAGGTGAAGAATGAAAATTCCTTTTCTGGGAAGAGTTTGAACACTCCTTTAGTAAATTTGGCAGACACACGGTAATAATCTATATTGTGTTAAGATACGCAAATAGTTTTCTATGGAAACTAGAAAAAGCTGCAAACTTTAAATCCCAGATGGAGTTCTTATTAAAGAAACATCATACTTTTGAAAATCCTATTTCTCCATCTGCTTATAATATCTTTGAAGTGTTTCTCTGTGTAATTGTAATGACGGTTTCTTTGGATCATATTATTTATTGTTTATTACATAACTCTACTCCTTCCTCAAAAATGCAAATGTTCACCTTATCAGTCAGCAAGGACTTAATTCAATTTCCTCTTGCTCTGATCTGAGTGGGAAAATGTGCTACAGTTGTGATATCCTGGCAAAAGCTCCACAAAGGGAGCTCCATGTGTGGTTTGAAACTCCCTTCTTCCTCAAACCCTCTGCAGAGAGAAGTTCCGTGCCAGAGACCCTCTCCCACCTTGTGGTCTGACTCATTCTGACTCACTGAGCTCAAGAAAGCAGTCAGTGTTACTGCTTTCTGGGAAAGTGCAAAGAAAAAGCAATTCTGCTGCAAATAAATGCAAATAAGTCAGCTGCAAGCATCTGGGGAAAAGCAGTTAGAGAAGTGAGAAATTACTTCTTGTCGTCTTGTATTCAACTGTAGTGTAATTTTGATCATTATCTTATTTTTCTTTCCTGATGGAGGGAATGAAGTTCATAGGTTGTGAATCCAAGCTCAGTACAGGAGTTGGGTAAATAATAGGTCTCATTTAGTTAAATTTGTTTTTCAAGCTGTTGTTCAGAGTTACTTATCCAGTCATTTCAGTTTAAGAGCATGAGCAATTTCATTGACTTTGGTACATTGTTCAAGTGCATTGGCTTAAGCCTTGGGTGATTTACTGGGAAACACGTTGCAGTTTCTCAAAGAACACTGGCTTCTCATCTGATTTTCTTCCATGTTCCTGGGAAGACACTACAAAAGCTAGAGCTTCACCCTGCAGATATAAAAAAAGCCAAATCAGTCTTTACTAGAGACTGCTTACACTAGGAGACAGCTTTTAGCTGGCAACATTGCAGAGCTGTGGTGATAAAATACCTGCACCTGCCCTGAGAGCAGTGATGGAGGAGCAGCAGGAGGGTGTCTGCTGCTGAGAAGCCCTCTGCTTTTCCAGTTTCCATGGGGTGCACACAGGTGGTGCCGACTGTTCACTGGGGATTGCCACCTGGAACTGGATCTCAAAGCACTGTCATTTTCTGGGTATAAAAGGAGTATTTCACACAAACATTGTAAGTCCTGCACACTCTTGTAGTAGCCAGGTGGTGTCAGTCTTGTATTGAAGCTTTATAATTAATCTCCCCGGTGCTCAATAGATTCTAATAAATTCCGCTGCCCAAATATTGTTTTCACCTGTACTTGCCTAATAACAACACACACACACACACACACACACACAAACAAACAAAAAACAACAATAAAGAACCCCCAAAACAAACAAACAAAAACAACAACAAAAACCCCAAAACAAACAAACAAATAAAAAATAAAACAAGAAAAAAACCCAACCAAACAAAAAAACAGAGAGAAAGTAAAATGAGAAAGTAAAATGACTTGCTAAAATCTGCTATGAGCAGGTCACACAGACTCTCCTTAAATTGCAGTGAACTTTTGCAGATGAGTGCAAAATCTGCATTTCCCTTAAAACTAAGAGCTCCTCTTTGAAAAATTACCTGACCTGTATGTCTTGATTTTTTTGTAAGCATAAACAACTCCTCCAGAAATGTTTATCAGCAAGAGACACAGAAAAGAAAGAGTGCCTGCAAGACTTTAAATAGATTAAACCCACCCAGAATTAGAAAAAACAACAGCAGTGAATGACAGACCATTTTAAACCAGGCACCATTATCATCGCCGCCACCACCACCAAAAAAAAATCATAATATGTAGAGCTGCAGCTTGTCACTAAAATTGTAATAATTATATAATCCATTAGTTAATGCAAACATTATGGGTTTTTGGATGAGCTGTAAAACCAATTTCTTGGCCACTCTTAAACTTCCAGAAGTGCTTTGGCACTTTGGCCAGGAACTAGGGTGTTAACACGAGAGCTCTGTCCAAATTCCATGTGGGTAACTATATTTTGTCTAGCTGACATTTGCATTTAATTTAGTTAGATACATTATAATTCCTTTCTTGTCTCAGACTGTAGTATAGAGCTGCTGTATTAAGAGCTGCTGCTGCCTTGCTAGAGGTTTTAATAATCCAGGGACAAGTGAAGGGATTCCTGTTAACATCAGAGCAGGGATTTCTCTGGTGGTCAGTGTTTTGGGAGTTTGGAGTGAAAGCACTCTATAAACAAATATTCATAACCAAAGATCTGTTTTAAATATCACAGATACCCTGAAATTCTTGGCATTCGCTAGTGATGCTGAAATCCTGAAACTGCTGGCAGTGCTAAGGAAATTGGTTAGCATTCCTGCTGGGCCCTGAATGAATAAAACAACAAAATTGGTTAAGAGGGCTCAAAAAATATATGTTGTGTGTCTTTTTCTTAGTTGAATTTAAACTAATTATTTTCAAAACTATTTAGCAGGCTATCAAAAGTCTGTCCACTGCATCAAATTTGAGAACATTCTTTCTCCAGAAGCAGATTTTACAGCATCCCTTGGCCATTCTCCCATGGGATTTGGTATAGCCTTTTGTTGTGACACTGCTGTTGTTTCTTGGATAGGATGTTTTGGAAGGTGTCTTTAGGAAATTTGTGCCATCTTCTCTGGAAGGTTACTCCCTCACTGGACCTTCTGAAACAGGAGTATTTTGTTGTCTGTCTTTTATGCGTATCTTAAATATTATGACTGGGAGTGTTTTATGAAAAGTCAATCACTTTGGTAACCAAAGCTCCTCTGAACACAGTAATGCAGGACTTTTGTGGGGCAGTCCAGTCTGCACTGCAGTGATCAGACAGAGGAGAAGCTGCCCATGGCAGGTAACAGAGGGTAACCAGGGGTCAGTGCCATTACTGCTGAGTGCTGCAGTCTCTCCTGCTCTTTTGGCCTTCTGAAGGACCATAGTGCACCAGTAAAAGGATCACAGTGAGGGTTGGGGACTCTCCTGCCACAGCCCAGCCTATGGCATGTGTTTCATTGGCCCATCCAGCACTCTACCAACAAGTACCTTGCCTTGTTTCCAGAGATAGAATGCTCCTGGAACTGTTCTCCCTCTGCCACATCAAGGACGGGACTACTCTACTGTGGAGGGGCAGAGAGCTAAGCTGAGTGGACGTGACCTCTCCAAAGCTAGTTATGTCTAAATTTTGGGAGTAGAAAGAGAGCTGGCATTGAAACCAAGCTGTGAACATCAAATTCTTGTGGTTGTGTCCTGTGTCTCAGGATTGTACTTGTTTCTGTTCACAAGAAGCTATTTCAGTCCTTGGAAACCAAGACAAGTGGGCCAGAGGAAGACACAGCAAAATTTTTCCTGGCTCATGGATTACATAGCCTGTTCTGCCTGACAGAGCTAGCCATATGAGAGACTACAGCATCTGGCTGGTTTCTGCAGGAAGGCTGAGATCTGTCAGCTCTAACAGCCAGGGATTTTGGGACCTTTTTTTGACTGAACAGGCCATTCTGCTGTGCTCTCCCATCTTGAATTCACGGAGACAGACTACTCCTTTGAAACCTTGCAATTGCTTTCCTCCTCCTGCTGAAGAGAACCTCTTCACTAGTCTGGATTTAGCTTTCTTATTTTATGCCTCTGGAAAATATGGTGACACCTCTCTCTTCACATCCTGATATCAGTGGGGACTTCCAGTCATTGACAATTCATAGGCTTGTGTGCAGCATGTGTGCAGCATGGCAGCCAGAGACAAAGCTGCTGGTTTCCAGTTCTCCCTGTTCTATCTTGCCCCGTGAAGTAGGTTGTTCTTTTCCATTAGCAATGACCTTCATTCCCCCCATCCTTCTATCCTAAAAACATTACACCAGGCTTGGCATTCTGTTATTTAGTCTTCTGTCCCACTAAAAGTATGGTGAAACAAGCAGTGAAAGCTGGTACTGTGTTGTATATAGAAAAAAGAGTGATACTTTATGAATTTGGTGATGCAAAGTGTCACTTCCAGTGGGTAGCTCTCAGTTCATCATGCTTGTTGCCATGCAGAATCTGGGGAAACACTGGCTCTCACACAAATGAGTTTTATGGGGTTTTTATGTGTTATAAAGCACATCTTGTTTCCAAGTGGAAACAAATACAAAAAAACCCTATTATACAGAATGAAAACTTGACGATTCTGATTTTTCCTTTTGCTCTATTAGAGTTTGACTTTTTTGGCTTTTTGATTTGTTCTCCCACGAGTGCAATTCTCCCTATTTTTATTTTTGCCACTGCGTAAGAGTGCTAAGAAACCTTTGTCTTTCTGGATTACTTTTTTCATTAGTTCATAAGCCTAAAAAAAGGGTCTTCCCACATACTCTGCAGTCGTGAAACCAGGATGGATTTAAGAAAAGGGGTATATTCTGTTTGTGCCTTATTGTGATGCAGCTCCCTGGGACCTCCTTTCATTTTCACAGAGTTTATCTGGAGCCACATAAGTGTAAATCAGACCAGAATTTGGCCACTGAGAATGAAGCTGATTTATACATTGGCATTAGTGATCTCACTGTACTTAAGAGATTCAGCCAGCTGTCTTCCAACTTACTCTCCTTTTAGTACTTTTTCTCTATATTCCCTGGTGGCAATATGTGTTGACATGACAAGTTGCCTTACCTAGCAATGCAGGATATAGAGGGGCAGAAAACACTGAAACACTGGGACAGTGTTGGCTAGAGCTGATGGTAAAAGTCCCACCCACACCCTGCAAGTGCCTGAATCAGGGAAGACATAAGACATTTTCCAATTAAAAAGGCCTTCCACGCCCTTGTTATTGACAATGTTGTAGAAAAAGGAAATTAGCAAATTGAAAACAAGGGCCCTGCCCTGATTAAGCTCTTCCTTATCACACGACATGCTACACTTAGCCCCTGTTACATCCCAGCTCACTTTTGGCTTTCACAAGTGAGAATGAGCTTATCTGTGATTTTTTCATGTTTACTCAAACTCTCAGCTTGATAGTGATGCACGACTAATACTTGGGTGGTACCGCATTCCAGAATATTTGTAAAGTAAATGACAGCGAGGGAGTTTTATTTCTACAAAGTTTGTTCTGGAGTTTTCCTTTCCACAACCATTGCTATAAAATCTGCAGGCAGCAACTTCAGCCCCATCTGCTCTGATGGCAATGCAGAGGGTGCCAGAGGCTGCCATGAGCAGCTACTGGGGATTTTTGTGGCTGCACTTTACCATTTGGCTGTGCTGTATCCTTTTGTGGACAGAGGAAGATTTGCCTGTACAAGGTGAGGTGCACTGGCCATCCAGCATGGGTTAAGCAGCCCTGAGATGCATCCAGATCACACTGGGCATGGAATCATACAGTACAGAACAATCCCTTGAACAAGCAAGCTGCAGAAAGTTTCCTCTCCTTTGCTACTGCATGGCTCCCTTGAGTACTTTTTGGAAACTGCCAAGGAAAGAGCCTCATATCTTCTGTTACTACACTTGGAAGTACTTCCAAAAAAGTGCAATTTTTCAGTCTAATGACCTTGAATGACTGTGGTTTGCTTTATTTTTCAGTTTTTAAAGTAAGAAATCTAACTGGAATTGATGGTTTCTCTGGAAAAAAAGATACCTCATGTCTTCTCATGTTTTTATAAATTCTTTTGTTACATTTATTTTTTTAGAGCCTTGGAATTGCCAGGAATCTTCAGTAAGACTGGACATTTACAAAGATATAGTGAATGATAGTGAATGACAGTGTTTTTATTCAAAAACAATGGACATGTTTTTATTCTGAATTTCCTTTATTATTTTTGGAAGAAAAGGTAATGGACATGCATTTTGCTTGGTACTTACACAAAAAGCAAGAAAAACATCCTTGCTTTTATTAAGTATTTCCTCATGATAGTGGTGCAAGATATTTTAAGGTGCGGGTTTTTTAAAATATTTTCTTGGTATCTCCCCTAATGGATGGCTTTTCCCACCTTCTAGGGATGGTTGAGCAATGAAAACATGAACCAATAAGCTCACTTCTATTTTTATGAGATCTGAAAAGGGTAGAAGAAATTGTGTACTCTCTGCCAAGTGACCACACTGCCACTCATCACTTAGTCTTGCTGGCAAAGTCAGCACAGGAAACTTTTGCAGAAGAGGCCTCCTTTCCTACTCACAAGATGGGACATGTATGCAATGTAAATTCTCCTCACACAGTAATCCTGGGGTTCTGAGCTTGTTGACCAAGAAATCTTCCTCTGGCTGGTCCTGTCACAGTGTTTCCAGTGGCCCACTAGGCACAAATTCTTTAACACAATGTAAGGAAAGTAACATGTGGTATAGGCTCTGGGTGCCTTGGAGCGTGCCAGCTGGTGTATTGACTGATCCCAGCTGCAGAGACCTGCACCAGGTGGGTTACTATCCCAGGCAGAGTGGGTTACCCACCCTCTGCCACATTTGCCCTCTGGTGCTGACCTCAGGACACTGTTTCCATGCATTCCTCAGAGAGGTATTTTGTGTAGCCTGCACCCATATGAATGGTGTGGTTCTTCAAAAACTCTCTTGCAAGAGCACATGACTATTTTATTTTCAATATAGCACCTTCCTTACAAACATGCCAGCACCCTTTACTGTTTGGGTGAAATGGAAAGATGGACATGAAGGTAATCCCACCAATCTCTGCCTGTAGGTACAAAACCCCAGAGTCTGTCACTCCAGTCCATGAGGTGATATTTATTGATATTTTCCCTCCCTCCAGTACACAGTGGTGATGCTTGCTATCATATCCAAAGATCAGCTGTAGAGGAGGACTAGTATGGCATGTTGCAAATTTGCATGAGAAGAGATTTCCATGTTGCTCATGACAAATTACTGGGCTGCAGAGCTGTGGGATTCAGGCTAGAATACAGAAAGCAGTGTCAAACCAAACACAGATGCACTGTCACTGCAGAACTCCTGACAAACCAACAAACAAAAAGTCTGAAACTAATGGCCTGTTGTTCTATCATCCATGTGTGGAGTCACACAGCTCTACCTTTCAGTTGCATGGCTGGAAGAGTGGATCACCTGCCTCCTGGAGGAGCAGTGTAAAATTGGGTGGAATAATGCAAACTGTGTGAAAGGGTAGGAGAGTATGTTTGTTTGAAACCAGTGAATAACAATTCTGCATTAGTGAGGAGAGATGTTTGCTCTGGTAACTGGTCTGGTTTGTGGGAATGCTGAGTTCCCAATGATCCCTGTGAGCATCCTACCCTTCTACCTCCCTAAAGAAAACCAAGAAATTCATTAGGCTGGATAAGCAAAAGGAACTAAAAAAGCTCACAGACAAGTGCTTGGCCTTCTGAATAGATACTTTAACTCACAGTTAGGCATTTAACTGCTGTGAAGAGTCTTCCAAAATCATTCATACACTGAGTGTGCTGCTGCTCATCACTAACCAACAGAGCATGTGGAGGATGGGGCATGTATAAATCTAAATCTTCATTCTGCTTTTCTAGAAATACAAACAAAATTGCTCTGGAGATGAGTACTTTTCTTTCTGTGCATGGAGAGAAGAGAAAGCACAGTAACAATTTTTGTATCATTCCATTAATTATAGCATAAGATAAGGGAGTAGAAGAATTTAGTGTTACACTGATGGCTTGAACTTCTCCAGTGAAAAGTCTTTCTGTAACTTAGTGCCTGCAGTATCAGGAAATGCTTTTCAATGAACTCAGTGCTGCATTTCCATGATTTTTTTGGTGTGAGAAAACTTAATGCTGGGATAGATATTTCTGACATCACTCTCTCCTTTGGGAGTGGATATTAAATTCCACCTATATCTATCTTAGCAACATGGTAGGTATCCAGAGTGTCCCCTGAGACTTAGAGTGTAGCAGATGTTCCCTGTCTCACAGGCTCTGAGAGGATGGGGTCCTGTTGCCATGTATGGACCAGCATTTAGCAATTAAAAACTACAGCAAAGATTACAATCACAAGCCACGTGGGAAGAAGAATTTTATATCAGTGATGAGAACCCTACTACCCTCACTTCAGCATACTTTATCAGGGCTTGTGATCAGCTCTTTCACCGGAAGCATCTGTATGGTTTATGTAACTGTTTGGTTACTGTGTCATGTTTTTCATACTCATTGGTAAAGTTTAATAATAGTCTGCTGCAGCAGAGGGCACAGAAAATCTGATGACTGAAGTTCTTACTTGAGCAAATTTTAGCTTTCAAAAAAGAATTGTCTTTTAGGGCTCTGACACATTTATAAATATTTCTCTCCCTCTCAAAGTGAGGGTGATATTATTACCGAGGAAAATTGCAGTGTGGGAGAAAATGCTATGCAACTGAAAAATGAGATTGAATAGCATCTCTAGGAAAACTCAACCTATTCCTGTATTTCTGTGTTGCAATTAGCCAAAAAAAGGTGTATTTTCAGCAGGGAGTATATTTTCAACATAGTTCCTGCAATTCTCAAGTTAGCAATGATGGGAGCATTACAATTAGAAAGGTGGAAGAAGTCAGTGTGCTACTCTTCACACTGATGATGAAACTTCTGAAACCAAATGCTCTGTCCTAATAAATGTCTGTAGGTCCCTAATATACCAAAAGGCAGCCACAAAAACCAGAACAGTCAGGAAACAGCAGTGCTCTTAAAGCCTCCGTGAATAAAGGTAAGAAGCCTGACTACAAAGAGATGAATAAGGGAGTAAAAAAAAAAAGAAAGAAAGAAAGAACACAGAAATAAGGATGTAGAAAGATTGTTTCATGTAAATTTAGTGCAAGTTTCAGTGCAAAACATGGGGACTATACTGGAGGTTGACAAATATTGTAAATTATGAATAAGAGTATTTAAGATAACTTTTGTAATTCTTTCAATTACTACCAAGATGATAATAAAGTGATATTGCATCTGGCTGGATGGACTGGTAAACTAAGATACTTTTAGAAAGAATATGATTTAGCTAAAAGAATATTATTTAACTGGAAACTTTTTAAAAGCATTTCTGCTTCTTAGTTCCCTGTTGTCAATCTCAACTGAAACAGTTCACATTTTAAAACATACAAACTGAAATTTATTTTAAATTACCCAAACAATAATTTTGTCATTTAAGTTAATGTAACAAAAAGTGATTTCAGATTTTTGGCAGAAGGCTAGAAAGAATTATTTGAATTTTACACACACATTTATCTGACTTATAAATATCAGTGGAAATTTAACTCTTTTGTAGGAAATTATACTATGTTGTGTTCATGTGGTATTTTAAAATATGCCAAAGGCTGTTGTAGAGCATTTAAGGACTTTTTAGGAATTCTGTCAATCTCAATTAAAAATAACAATAACCCCTCCCTCCAAAAAATTAAAAAATAAAAAACCAAACCAAAACAGAAAGGATAGAACCATATTGGAGGCTGTTTTCAATTACAAAAAAATTGTTGACAGCTTGGTTCAGAAGGCCCTGTAGAAAAGCATGAGCAATGAGTTTGCAGTTTCAGTAGACACAGAGGATTCTGATTCAGATCCAAATTTCATGATGCAGACTCAGCTTTGCCATAAATTCAAATATATCAAGGTTCAAAAAGGTTTAGTGCTAAATCCAAATAGGAGAACAAAGAGCTGCCTTTAAGTCTGAGAAACCTCCTAATGTCTGTTTGACATCTCACAGTGCTGTCAATTAAAAGTGACTTCATAAAATGCACTTATATAAATGATAAACTTTACAGACTAATGTAAAATCAGTGTAATGACAAAAGAATTGGGTGCTTTTTTACACGAAGGTTTAAATAATTCATTTTCTTCTTCTCCCATTTTTGACATCTCAGCCCAGCTCAGGCAAAAGTGTGGGATGAGAAGACAGCTACACTAGGTAGGCAGCCAATTAAAACAGACTGTCATAAAAGAGCAGGATGATTTTTCAGGACAGGCATCGTTATTTTCTGAGCACCAATATAACTTTCTAAATGTCTCACAGATGCAGTCTGAAAGAAATTGCATCCCCCTCCCAGTAAAAATATCTTAGCCACCTCAAAAGAAGAGACCATCTGGAGGCTTACTCACTTCGGGGGATGCTGAGTTAATTGAGTGAAAGTCCAAATAACTCTTTAGGAGAGACATGCTGAGGTATAGCAGTAGACTCTAAAGAGATTTAAAGTAATGTAACTCTAAAAGAATTTGCTTCAGTATTGCTATTACTTCATCAGTTGTATTATCACCATATTTGGGAGGCCTAGGCATAGATGAGGGCTTGTTTTGAAGGACTCCAAAAAGGAATTTGCTGAGCACTCTTATATGTATTTATATTAGAAACTCAGACAAAATCCAGTAATATTTCAATAACAAAATCAAACAGCGAAAGGCATGTGCTCATTCTTTTGTCCAAAGAAGTGACTCCATCTGCCCAGAGGAATATCTAAGCTGTGATTGAAAGGTGCAGCACAAGCACCCACCCAAGATAACCAGGAGTAATATAAGATCACCATCACTCTGGTTCCAAGCTTTACTGGCTGCCTTTGTTCTGGATTTGCTGGTTGCTGTTGGGAGCTGCTCTGCCTCTTTAGACCTGTCAGCACGTTCAGAGCTGTCAGTTGTCTGATCAGTTTTGAGAGATTTTTTAGTTCAAAGTGGTGATACTGTGCTGAAAAGGTGCTGAGGCCTTTCAGTTAAGAAATCTCCAGTGTCATTTAGACAATCTATGGATCACTCCTCTGGCTGCTGTTTCCAGTCTGGAATCTCATCAACCCTGAGCATTGTAGACTGTGTTTGCAATCTCTGTGCCAAGAACTGACAGGGTGAAAGATAGAAGACTGTCTTGAGAAGAAATTCTTCTTACTGCCTGCTAGTGCAGGATCTGTAGTATGGCATTTTTGTGTTTGTCCCCTTTTAATCCTACCTTGGCTTTTTATGCAATATGAAAAGAGTAAGTTTTGCCATGGCACCTACATAATGCTATTTTCTAGTTGATACTCCTCTTTGATTCCTTCTTTGCACAACAGTTCTTCTTTCATTGTTTTTTCCCTGGATAAGTTGAAGTGGTCCTATTCCAGTGACTGGAAATTTTCACATTTCAGACCTTACCCTTATCTTTTAAGCCCTTCCTTTTCCCATTGCTGTAGTAGAATTACTTATCTACATCTATTTACTCTTTAATGTGAAATTCATACCAAAATAAATGGGATTTAGGAATCCAAATATATTTGAGGATCTATGTCTATCTATGTCTTATTTTTTTTGGGTGATATACACAACTGGCTTAAGAAAATGGTCTTAAAGCTATACTGTGATAACAAATTGGTTGGGGTTTTTTTTGTTTTTTTGGTTTTTTTCCCAAGAATAAGTTTTTTCCTGTAGATTGAAATAACTTAGCAGTTAGCAAGAATGGGCCTTGAGAGAGAAGCTCAGTTCTCTTTGCTGCCTGAGAACATTGAAACCAAAGGCAGGCATCAGCTCCTAATGGTTGTTGGAAGTGGGACTCTGTTCTTTCTCACATAAAGGTTGCAGCAAATAAAATCAAGAGTATTTTCCCTAGTGATAGAAGACGGACTCTGTAAAATGGATAGAGCAGTTAGAGATTCCAAATATAGGAAAACAGTGCAAAGTGGCTCTAGGAACTGAAACCCCTCTATTACTGCATTGTTTTTTATGGCAGTGAAATGCAAAACCAGTGTTGCTCTAGACTTTTGGGTTTTGCAGCCTTCCAGTCCTTCCAGGATTGACAGAATTGCTTCTTAACTTGTTTGGCCCATTCAAAAAGGAAAAATGCTTGATTCCAGACACACATAACCTCTTGCTTCCCCTGTTCCTATTCTTCAGAGAACTGACATTTTTAACACTTGAATACTTTCAGGCAAGAACAGTGCTGTCTCCTGTGTCCTGTACCCTGCTAGTACATAGAAAGTATGGTGGGAAACAAGCAGAATTATTTATACATCTCAGAGAAAAACAAAGCACAACTTACCTGAGGTCTGCAGATGCACCCTCCTAGCCCCCAGCCTGGGGAAACTGGAAGGTCCTGCTGTGTCCCTGTGTTCTGCTCAGTGGGTGCAGTCCTAGTCTGTTGTCCAGGCTGAAGCACAATTTGGAGCACAATAAGCACTCCTTACAAAGAAAACCCTGAGTGCACAGGTGGGAAAATACACAGCAAGGTCCTTCCTGATCTGAAGACCAGAAACGAGGAAAGATTATCCTTCCACCTAAACTCAGACTTTATTTTGGTGATGGCCTGGTGAAGCTGAAGAGCTATGGCACCATTCGAGGTGTCCTGTCAGGACATCAGGTGCATCAAGTGTTAGACTTCTGGATGTTAGAATTAAGGTAGATGAACTCCACTGTAAGATATGAAAATAACATATCTTTTTTTTTAAACTTAGAGGCTAGAGCTGAAATGCAAGTATTTTGTAGAAAATACAAAATGTGATTTGTATAAATGTTGGTGTGTGCTACATATCGCTTTGTAAAAAATGCCAAAATAGAACAAATTACATCAAGATGTTGTGCAGAAATCAGAAAAAGAAAACAGAAACCTTATACTTTATAACACAGGCAGGAAAAAGCTGTCTTCTGTATGCTGTGACTTAGAAATCTGTGGGAGCTATTGTGGCCAGGGTCCAGCCCTCACTTTATACATTAGTGAGTGCAAAGGGTGATGTCACAGGAGGATTAGGTCTAATCCTGGACAAGAAAGCCTTGCAATGACTCAACAAGGAGCAGAAAAGACGGAGCTAAATCAGCTTAAAGTCAGGCTTTATGTGTTTGGATGGAATCAGCATTTTGCATGTGTGGTCATGCTTTGCATGTAACAACACACTCAGCTCATGATGATACCTAGAGCCTTCCTATTCCTGCCTCCCATTTCGGCTTGCTGCTGGCCCAGTGTCTGGTTGACACTAACACAAAATAGGAGACTCCAGAATTGATACAAGAAAAAATTTAATTACCAGCAGAGTTCTTGGCACCACATAAGTTTCACAGGGCATCAGTCAGTACAAATAACCAATACTTCAGGGCAGACCTTTGGTTGCCATGTAGTAAACTAGGTGGATGCTTGATAAACCAGCTTTAATTCTCCAGTTCTGTTGGTAGTCTTTGAGTCTTCTGTCTGGAAAAGCACAGGCATAGTTTGAAGTGACAAAATTTACTCACCTGCTAAACGGTTGTTGTGGATTACCTGTTTCCTCTGACCCTGGAGCTCTGCTGAATGAACAGCAGATGAGAGGACAGGTCTTTCTGGATAGGACTGCAATTTGTGTAGAAGCTATTGATGAGCCCTGGAACATCTTTGCAACAAGACCTTCAGTCAGACTATCCCATACATGGGAATCAGACAGGCAGTAAGGAGCTCAGGGCACCTCTGTGTCATCATTTCCTGAATCAGAAGCAAAAGGTGAGTGATTTGAGTGCTGTCTGAAGTGGTCACTGCACAGAAGGCCTGTTCTCATCACTGGTGCTATAGATATGTTTCTTGTACTAAAATTAAAGCAAAGCATTTGCAGGGATTTATAGAACACTTAATTTAACTTTTATTAGAAAAGCACCAGAATTGTGTTTGGGGAGGTAACAAATGGAAAACTTCTTTGCAGCATAATATGATTCTGATAGCTATTTCCTTATTTATTTATTTTTGAAAGTAGTACAGGAGTGAGTGATAATTGTTGCTGAGATGATTTAGCTTCTTTTTCAGAGACATTCAATTTAATAGTTTTCTTTAGGCTTTAAGCAGATTAGAGAAATAGGGACTCCAGTGATACAGCCCAGTGTAATGTTTCTATACTCACACTTGTTTTTAGTCTCAAAAAACTAATTATCTCATTGAAAAATGCCATTGTAAAAAGACTTGCATGTTTATTTCAGAAGTTTGCTGGACAGTGTGGGGGCTGCTCTAAAAGCTGTGTTTTGCAACTGACAGCTTGAAACTTTAAATGGGAGAACCAAATCTGTCCCAGAGGTAAGTTCCCTAATGTGGATATGACAGTTGGAATAAATTTGGACCTTTGTTTTCAGTGCTAGTTACTCAATTATTAAATTACTTCAGCAAGGCTTGGAGGTGTAAGAAAAGACTATAGGAAAGACATTCTAGCACACAGAATAAAAATGAGAAAAAAACCAATTTTTCCCACTAGGAAGTATGCAATTAGATGATATTTCACAGTCAAGATATTGTGTAAACTGGAAGAAACATAACTCCAGAAATCAATGACAATGGTTATCTGACAGCTCTGTGTCACCCTTTGCGTGACAACTTTGACATACTTGCTTCGAGTCGCTTCCCAAAGGACAATTGTCAGTCCAGCTGTCAAAACCACATCCCATCTGGAATAGTTCTGCAGAGAGAGGCTCCAGGTCCCAGCCTGAGGACATGAGGGAATCCCAGCACCCTGGGCACATGGAGAGGAAGTCACACTGTCCCCATGTGCTACCCTAACATAGGACAGAGCCAGCCCAACAACAGGTGATCCTCTCTGCACTATGGAAAAGTGCTCTGGCAGGGGGAGCCTCCTTTCTTCCTGCAGCTGGACAGGCTTTTCTTGTCTCATGAGTTTCTTGCTTTTGTGAGGATGCAGCACCAGTGTTGATCAGGAAGTGGTAATTTGCTATGACAACATCTCATAATCCCTCCATAAAGCTTTCTGAGGTCATTCAACCATTGTCTTGTGTCCAAGCATGGAAGAAAAAAGCAGAAAACCACTTCAACCTCATGTGTTTTCTGAGAATGATCTGGTGAGATTTTGGATCACTAAAAAGAAAAAAAAATCAAAACAAGGTGGTATCTGCCAAAGGACTTAGGTTTGAGGAAGTTCTTTATGAACTTGGGTGTAGCTGAGCGCAATAGTGATCCTGAAATCCCCTTCTCAGCTGCAGCTGACCCAGTATAGATACCTAAACTCACCAGGGGCCCCTCTCTTTGATGTTTAACATTATTATTATGAGAATTCAGTTCTCTGCAGCCCATCTCAAAGTGCCCTAGTATGAGAAGTTCAGCAGCTGGTTCAACACTTGATCAGGTTTCAGAAATAGGAATTTTCCCCTAAGTCTCTCTTTAAGTTGTAATATAGTTTCAGAACATTAACAAACACACAGAACAGTGCAGTTTGAAAAATACAGTTATGAATTTTTTTAAGGGAAACAGAGTTTCTTAATTCCTTCATAATATGATAGAATAGCTTTTCCAAAACTTGCAAAAATTGTGAATTTTCAATGTGAATTGTCAATATCAAGTCTTTCATTTCTTGGTTGAGCATCAGACCTCTTCAGATTTAAGTTGTTCTGTATATTTTGTTGCATCTTTCTGAGTTGAAGTTGGAATAGTCACAGGAAAAAATAAGACTAACAAGATGAAAAGGGGAGCACAATCGGGGTCTAAATCCTGAAAATTAGGGGCTATAATAAACATCACAAGGAGAATAAAGATTTCTTGATTCTCATTACTGTTTCCAGGAATGTTTGCTCATTTTATCCAGTGACTACTTAATATCAAAACAGGAGGAGAAATGAGTTTGAATTCCTATCAGCTGAAGAGGAAATGAAACTTGATGCTCATACTTCTTGAATAATTGCTTTAGTCTTGGGTTTGCATGGCAAGTTTTCAGTAGCTGGGTGGCTACAGGGCTGTGAGAAGCTGCTAGAAATTTCCTTTATGTCTGATGGAACCAATCCCATCTGGCTCCAAATGTGGCCCAGGATCTCCAAAGAGTTTTTCTGAGGGCAGCATAAAGAAGGGAAGGGCTCTGCTGGAGGTAAG
This sequence comes from Erpornis zantholeuca, assembly GCA_013400515.1. Lineage (NCBI taxonomy): Eukaryota > Metazoa > Chordata > Aves > Passeriformes > Timaliidae > Erpornis > Erpornis zantholeuca. Next base: position 53,616 of record VZTN01025334.1, read on the forward strand.
GGTGGATAAGGAGGTTTCACTGCCCCTTGGCAGTCAACAGAGTGGTAATAAATGGATTATAAATGAATGGCATCACTCAAGAGGTGAGAACCAGGCTGGGATTACTGAAAATGTGGAGCACAGGGGCTGCAGGAGAGGAAATGAGAGCTGGGAACAGAAGGGGAACTAAAGGTCTGGGGAAATGCTTGATGAAGGGTTTGGAGAAGAAAGGTGATGGATGGGAGAGGCTGGTTGGATTTCAAAAATGATTAGGAAGGCCTTATTTCTCTAGTTTAGAGGTTTGGGGGTTACAAGGACTGGCTCTGGAGGAATGGGATTTGTGAAAGTTATGGGAAAATAAATGTCAGAGATGAAGTTAATCTAGGCAAGGAGAGATGGGGAGGAAGACGAGTGGCTTTTGTATGGGAGGAAGGTGATTTGAAACAGCATAGGCCTTGGAAAGAGACAGTGTGGAAGGGGAGCCTCAAAGGAGAAGGCATTTGAATGAATTTTTAGGCAGGAAGGACAGGAAAATTGAGGCTTGGGAGAGAAGGAACTGAGGATGGTATGGTGTGAGGGAGAAGTTAGGGTTACCAGTCTTGGGAATATTATTTTCTGGGCTCTGATATCAGAGAAGAGGCACAGACAAAGAGAACTGCCTCCCTGTCCAAAGAAGAGCTCTTCCCTCTTCTCTGTTTTTAGAAATTAAAATAGCTCTGTTTTAGATAGAATAATCCTGAGATTATCTTTAAAGTAAGAATTACAAGAATTCTAAGTGATCTGTGGAATCATTGTGCCATATGAAAATTCTCTACATGACAGCCAATTTGAGAGACTGAAACTGTGTTTCTCATCTTGTTCCACATAGAAAGTGTGCCCAATAAACCCTGGCTGTAGACAAGGCACTCTTCCACACAATGACAAGCATCAATTTAATCTTCACTATTTCCTTAAATATCTCTTCTCTGTAGGAAACCAATCCCAAATCCCTCTGTCAGAACCAAGATCCTTCAGTAGATGGCCAGATAATCCTACTCTCCTTATGCTATGCACACTGAATTTGCATAAATTCATGTCAGCGCACTATGGCTTCGTTCTGCTTTTCTTTCTGGATCAGGCAGCACTGGGCTCTCCTGAAATCCTGTCTGTAATACATGGTTGTTTACAAACCACTTGATGCAGAAGTCACAGCACATATTTGTGTTGGCTGATAATCCTTTGTCAATGATGGATGAAGGGCAAGTGTCATTTCTGATTCTTTTGGATTTGTCAGCTGCCTCCAGTACTGTTGACCATGAACTGACCTGCACTCTGCCAGTCTGGAAGCAAGGACAAATGGGATGAATTGTGGAGCTCAGAGTTATGTGCAGCTTTGAGCCCTGAAGCATGTTGGCAGTGAGCTGAGGAAGGGACCATTATTAACATCTCTTCTGTGTTAAAAGAAACTCAGATGATTCTTCATTTCATAGCATTTTTATTAATATGTTTACCTATTAACATTTTGATAGTGCAGCTTTGGCACTTACATAAGTGTCTCCTTGCTTGCCAAATAAATTTTAAAAAAATTCTGTAAGTTTGTACAAAATATTTTCTACAAATATTTTCCCCCACAGCCTTTTGCCTTTAGCTCATACTTCCTTCAACTGCCTCAAAAATAGATGAAAAAAGGCTCCATACAGCAAGCTCTGAAATGCCACCCACCTCCTTCTTCAACAAGCGACCAAACCAGTGTCTGTTGGACCTGGGGGTATGGTATAGGTTTTATAACTGAAGATGGAGGCAGTTCTGCTAGATAGTTCCTCTAGTCCTTTTTGGCTCCATTGCCAGTATCTCTCCTGCTCTCAGGGAGATGTTGCAGAATACTAATTTCTTCCGTTCAGTCAGAATTTGGGTTATACACAGCTGCAGGGGTCTCTCCCATACTATGTATCCAGTTTAAATGATGGGGGAGGAGAGAAGGATTGCCTGTGCTTTTCTGCCTCCACTTCTCTATTCTCTGTGCGGAGTTTCCTCTAAGTTGCAGACCAAAAACCAACAGTCTGAAGGTCACCTGGAAACAGCTGACAGCTACACAAACATGGCTCAAGCACTGTCTGTGTGTACAGCTCCTCTTGGGAAATGTGTGAGCCATTGGACAGAGCCACCAGGTGATCCCAGCAGCAAGGGACACCTGGAGAATTTTGCCTCCAAAGGGGGTGAAACCATGGATGACACTGATAACCTAGTCTGAAGGGAACCAACTTCTTGATGCAATTCCTATGGCAAGGCATATTAGGCCATGTTAGGTCAAGCATGGGAGGAGCCCATGTTTGAACTGCTTGTCAGGTGCAAATATGAGATAAATAGACACAAACTTCTCTACCTTGTATTTACTGCCATTCCAGATGCAATTAGTCAGAGAGGTAAGTAATTATGTGGAGAGATAACTCTATGATTAATATCAAAATCAGATCAGTGTACCACAGTAATCCTGGGTAAGCACTATGAGGACAGGAAACTGCATGTCACAGAAGGGTGCATAAGAGAAATTTTCCTTTCCTTTTAAAGATTTAGTTACATATCAGCATAGCTCTACAGTTAGACATGGCCTGTGAAATCCTACTGTAGTAAGAGACAGTTAAATCCATGCCCTCTACCAAGAGGAATAAGACATTATCTTATGGCTTCCATATATTATAATAATTTCTCTAGTTATTTGCTGAAGAGGAAAAAAAATAAGGTTCTTGATTACACAATCCTGACATTTGTCCACTTGCTGCTGCTTTTTTTGGCCCCTCTTGAGCTAGAAATACATGAGCATTGGGAAGCAAATGAATTTCCCTGAGGACCCTGAGCTAGGGCCGTGCCACAGCCAACAGCTTCAGCCACTTGGAAAAAGTGCAATGTTGTGTCTTCCAAAAACTGTTCCCAGGGCTTCATAATATTTGATGATTAGACCAGGGTTGTTTACTGTAGGGTGGCAGCTACGCTCAGTCCAGACTTGTTGCTTTATTATGCACTGGCTCAATTTGTTTGTGCAACACTTTGCATGTGGTGATAAAGCCAGTGAAACATTGGCCAAGGTGTAGTGCTATTTAGTAAACTATGAAAGTCTGTTTTGCTCTTTCCAGAATACTAAGCATAGATGGATTTCAACTGCCTTGAAGTTTTATAAGAAATAAAATTACTATGTGTAATTGATTACTGTTAGATTGGTCCATTATCTGACCTCAAATATCTTATATTATCTTATAATACTCCACATCAGCCTTTGTTCATCACCATCCCCAGCCATCTTCTCCACCAGCTGTTAGTCAGCACCTCCATGTTTTTTCTGTAAGACATCTACCCAAGGTGCCAGAGGCAGGTGCTGGAGACAGACAGAGCTGCACGGGATTGTCTTAACATCAGTGCTCTGTTTTCCAGTTGTAAAGTGTTTCCAAAGTTTGTTCTCCTTAGTGAAATGAAAACAACACAAAGAGTAAATATGTTTGTGTAACTTTTTGTGTAACTTTTACTTACAATTTTCATTGGAAGTCTTCAGTTGAATACATTGCTTTGGTTTAGTTTTGTTTTTCATTATTCTGTAATCCTCTGTGGCTTGAGACAACAGGGATTGAGTTTCGTTTACGTAGACAAGTTATACAAGGAATATTACCACAGCAACTAAAATCCTGATTTATAAGACAAAACATAGCTCCCTCCTCTATTCAAACAGGATTTACAGGTATTTTGCTAATCATAACATCCACAGTTCCTTTGATTTCCAAATAAAGTGCTGCCTATATTATTAATAGTAGTCACCTTGACTGATGCAAATTCAAATGGCTCTTTTATGTCACTTGAAGGGTTGGCTTTTCAATTTCAAATTTTCTGGTTCTCATCTTCCTATGCCCTGAGCCAAAACACTGCCCTAGAAATGATTACATTACATTTAGTATTTCCTGAAAACCACTCAATGTGGCAGGGTCAGTATGACCGTCCCTTTGATTTTCTTCTCTGAGTAACAATCAGGTAGTACTCTTTCTCTGAGAAAGGATTTTGTGAATCACATATAGTGATCACATTATGGGATGTGTTTTAACTTCCTTTCCCTGTTGTTTTTATGTCTGAAGTATGGTATTCCATGTTACTATCCGACAATGCAGGAAAAACGCCCCCTCCAAAACACAAGAAAAGCCTGGGATCAAAGGTTGAATCCCGGCTTAGTTTCAGATTTTCTGTCATGCAGCTCAGTCCACATAGTCTCTGTCTTAGCTCCTGAACTGCAAAACAGGGAATAATACCCCCTGCTTTTGCAGACTTTTGTCAGGCTATGAAATGTTTGAATTCCCTTCCCTAGTGTAACTGTGGCAAGGGTAGGAGTGACATCAGTTCCTGTGCTGGGAGCTTGTGCAGATTTCCCTATCACTGCAGAAAAATTAGCTCACACTGTCTTGATTAAACTGTGTGCAAATCCAGGAGGTGTTGGATAGTTTGAGTGGTGTTTCTTGTTTAAGCAGTTGTTGTCACATCCTCCAGGGAGTAGCTGGTGAGCTGTAGCAGTAGCAGTAATATGTCCTGAAGCTTGAAACCCCCTAGGGACATTAAAAAGTATTAATCTCAGAAGTTTTTGCAAATAAAGATTGCATTTTTGCCTCATTTATGTGCAACCTACCCTCCCCCCCTTTTCTGACCCTGAAAGACAAAGTCACAAAGACCCTGCCTTATTCACTGATCTAAGAGCTTACTGGATTGAACCTTTGCAAAACATCCTTCTGGTTTGAGACAAGTCCCATTAAAAATGTAGGAAGAAACTTTACAAAAGAAAACTACTCTGTAAATTTAGGGAAAAAAATTATACCTCAGTTGCAAATATATGCAGTTGAAATACAAGCAGAACTCAGCCGATAGCAAAGACATTATATAATTCCAGTTAATTTGTGAGACAGCATCAGCTGAGAGTATGCAGGATGGCTAGGAGCAGGAAAAATGGGCTTGTGGGGTGGGGGCCTTATCCTTCTATTCACAGAAAATTGCATTTTCTACATCTATGGGAACATGAGAGTTTGTACCATCATAAGAGCACCTGTTGCAGCTTGATTAATGGTATAAATGAAGGTGTGAACCTCATCAAGTCCAGGCTTATCTCATGCAGGATGGTGAGCATAAGCTCAGCAAAAGTAAAGGGAAAGCCAGGCATATACAGGCTTGCAGTGTGCACAGGTCAGGGTGCTGTGTCAGCCTGGCCTTGATCCTACTGCCCACCTGCCTTTGGGCTGGGGCCATGGGGCAATGGAAACCTGGTTCCTGGAACAAGACTCCTGGGTATTCTGCCACGTGCAGAGAGGGCTTTTCTGCTTTTGTGGGAAAGTGTCTGTCTGTAGTCTGATTCCTGATGGCCAGCACAGTTAAAGTTTCTTTCTGGTATCAAGATAGTAACACAGGTTGAGGAAACCTGGGTGAACATTTTCCATGGATCAGCTACATTGCCTTTGAAAACATAGGCTGGACCTGTCTTCAAAACTCATGAAAATGAAGAACACCTTGTTAAGAATAAAGCTTTGTAAAAGGGACTCAGACTGACTTTTATTTTCACTATTTTTCTGTTTGAATATTTACAATCCCTTCTTGGTCTTCCTATGCAATCAAAATAACCTAACCAAAATAGAAACAGCAATACAGAACCTAATAAATGCAATTGAAGGTATGCTTTGGTTTCATCAGCTACAGAAAACAGCTGTAAAAAAGGACTAAGGTGACTATCAAGGTTAAGAGTATAACAATATAATGCAAATAGTTTTTGTTTGCTTGCTCATTAGTCGTTAACTGGCACATCTGTAATCCTCTGTTTGCTGATAATTTAGACTATGGTCATGTGAATTCACTAAAAACACTGGACTTAGTTAGTGAACCTCCTAATGTCCAATAACGTGATATTTCCAAGAACAGATGAGTGTCTGTGTTAATTTACTATCTGTCTACCTGGAACAGGCCAGTCGCTGATTAAACACACACTGAGGACTAATCAATAAAGAGCCATATCTTTGATCTCTGGTGCTGTTTCTGACTACATAAAGTAATGCTCTTAATGAAACACTGCTCTCTTACTTTTCCAGTGTAAAATCTTGTGTTTCAAATGGTTGCTTATTCAAACCCTTATGAAGTAGTAACAAGAAGTTCCTTTTGTTTACTTGTTTCAAACAGTGCAATAGCAGCTTGCTCATGTTGCTTTTAACTAGTTTAAGGTTCTGTTTAGAGGTTTTTACATGTGACCCAGAAGTCATGTTTTGATCTTTGTCAATAGCAAATTGGAGGATTTCCTAAAGATACAATTTAGATCTATTTTGTAATGTTAAAAAGGTCAAGTCAGTGCCCCTGTGTCACAAGATACAATTTCTGAATTCTCTAGGGGTGAATCCTGGCTTAGCTGACGGAAGAGCTAGGAACACCACTGGGCATCTGTGTGCTGTCAGTCTGCTTTGACCTTGCCTCACAGATGCGCATTTTATTTTCTTGCAGTGCAATCAAACATGTCTGTTCACTAGCACTGAACACCCTCTTCTCTTAGCTGTCTAAAGGGCTTTTAAAAATCACAAGGAACTACTCCCACTGTACCACCATTCCAAGGGCTGCCTCCCTCACAAGTATCTCACTGGCCTCTTCATCGTTCTTTTGTAAACACCAGTTGAAACAAACAAATCCTTCACTGGCTTTAAGCTATCTGCTGTAAAGGATGCTAAGGTGTCCTATTGTTTCCTAGACAATATCTGCCATAGAGAGCTGAAATGACACTGAATTTAAGTATGAAAGCAGAAATTCACTCTTCCTTGCCAGGTATAGTTTTATTTTGTGTTGGCAGACTTTATAGACTTGCTAATCCCTTCCTTTCTTGTGTTCCTACCATTTGGGATGGGCCAAACTGTTTCCCAGTAAAAATAAAAATGATAAGGCCGCTGTCAATGCCTTTCTATACTTCTCTCTGCTCTCCCCTCCTACCTAGCACATGCTGTAGATGTGAAGAGTTTCTACAGAAGGCTTATGTGAGTTATGGATGTAACAACCTCTCTTATACTCTCCAGATCTGTTCTCTGGCTCACCTAGATCATAGACCTGGCCGGAGAGTACCAGAACTCCTTGTTGGCTTGTGTGTCAACTAAAGAAAAATCAACCAAGTGTAGGCAGAGGAGGGAGAAAGAGAGAGGTAGAAGCCAATTCCTGCTTTAACTCCTGCCAATTTATTTTTCATAGTGGCTCTCACCTATGAAATGATGCCGGAGGAGTTCTCAGGAAATGTAGAGAAGGTATTTTCCCCTCTAGTCTCTCTCAGAGGATAGGTAACCGTGCTTTAGCAAGAAGGACATGGAGCAGTTTTGGTCTCTCAATTGTTCTTGCTGGCACTACAAACCCACTCTGCTGTCTGGGGAGGGTGAGATCCCCTGAGAGGTGTCATCCTTAGTGAGTCACAAAAGGTACACAAGCTAAATTGATGGGGCATGGTGTGCTGTGGGGAGGAGAGAGGCAGAAGCAAGATCCTCCAGTTGATCAATCAGCTGGGAGAGAAGCTGACTTCTCAGCAGCTGAGATACTAATTAAAATGCTCATTTGCATTTTAAAACACAGCTCAGGATATGATCTACATACTGCTATGAGGTTTTGATTAGTACCTCAGTTTGCAAGTTGAGACTGAGCCTTGTGGTGCCCAGGTGGTTCTTCCTGTCTTTCTTAGAGAGGGCCACCATTCTGGAATTGCTTATCAATTCACAAAATATTGAAGACATGACACATATCTTCTAATGCATGTGTTCCTTGTGCCTCTTTGTGAGTTGATATATTATCATCCTAGTAATTATCAGTTCTCTTTTTATGAAGGCCAACTAAGTAAACCAAAGGTGGAGGACAGAAGAGTGGGATAATGACAACAGTTACCAGAGCAGAGGGGTTAATAGACATTAAATGCTTTACAGCAAAACACCAAAATGGTGAGGGCAGTAACAATGGATTTATGGTACACAAAAACACGGTGACTGTGTTTTACAGTATAACACAGCATTACTGTGTTATTACAGAACTTGGGCAACTTTTTGGTCCCCAGACCAAAACACTCCTGGGCATCCAAAGGAGCAGCTTCTGGGCACAGGTCCATGGGAACTCTATGTTCTGATTTGAATGTCATAATTGATTTTAGGTTTTTCTGGGGTTGTCTGGTACTTGTGAGTAAGCCTTACAAAACTTAGTCACTGGCAGTCTGTCAAAATGGAGTTGGCATCTCGGGCCTTTACCAGCAGGGACAAATGTTACACTGACCCCTTTCTAATTAGTAAATGAAAAATCTTCTTTGGTACCCTTTAAATTTTCCTCTTATGTTTCTATTGGCAGGATTTAGTTCATTTCATTATCATCAATGCTGGCAAATCAGGTCCCCAAAACTACTTGGAACTTAAAGACGCATTTATGTTAAAAGAAAAAAAGGTGGGAAATTCCCTTTTCCTAAATTAAACAGAATAATAAGAAATCAAAGGAGTATCCTACCCATGGGGAAAAAAGGAAAATAGATAATATTTTCATTGGATCTCTGGTCAACAAATAAAGATGAAACTGTCATTTATTTGTACAAAGTTGATCATTCTCTTTCATATGCTTACAAAGTTAGATGTAATAAAAAGGGCCCAGGTTGCTAAGTATTTATACTGACAAATGAATTTTACATTGAAATCAGGAAAAAAAACCTGAAAAACACAGAGAAGAGTTCAGTAAGGTGAGAAGTGTGTCCTTCAACTGGAGCATTTCTAAGGAATGACAGTCAATACCTTGGGCCCTAAGTATCTACAGTGCTGAAAAGACTAAATAAAGCATCAAATGTACTATATGTCTCTTTCCGTGAATGTAATCAGTATTTTTGCAATTATGAAAACTTCTGATATCATTCTTACTTTGTGAAGTGTCTTATCAAAATTTACATACTTTTTTTGATTTGTGTCGGTCACAACTCTAAGAGTTCTATTTATCTCCAAATTGATCCAACAGGTGCCCAAAGATTGGAGACATTTTAATTCTGACACATTTAAAGGATGTCTGTCTTTGAATAATTTTCCTAACAAATAGTGGCTGGGAAATGAAACTCCATCAAAAGCAGAACAATAATCTGCTTGCCCTTTGTGATGTGAACCACACATTTAACTCCCAGTATTTGAAAGAAAGTCCTCAGAGTAAAAAATGATTTACTTGTTTATAAGTCACTCCTTGAAACATATTATTGGATATAGAAGCAAAAAGGAAAGAAGAATATGAATGGAAAGCTGGTAATAGGTTTTACTGACTGTTTCACCGTCAGTTTCACTGTCTTGATGTTTTACCTCTTTTCCTTTAGTTGTTGTTCCTTTAAATATCTGATGCAAATAGTTATTCTTGATTGTAGATTTTGTTTATGTCTTACAGACTGTCACATGCTTTTATAGACCAGCTCTTCAGACAAAATAAAAAAATCTCTGAGCTTTTAAAAGAATTACTTAGTAAGATGAGGCCGCTTTGAGATGTTTTTTTTCCAGTCAGACAATATTCCTTGTACTTAATATGTTCTACTATTTACCTATGAACAGTAATTCAACCATAGAAAGAAAGAGACCAAAAGGTCATCTCAAATTTACCTTCATTTATGAGTTGAGTACTCAGGGAATCAGAATACAAGTGTGTATGAGACCACTCTCCTGCTGAATGAACTCTTGCCCCATGTATGAATTATTTCTCTTGGGTAGAAAATAAACCCATGAAAGAGTGGTATTGAAATAATTTTTTCTATTAGGACCTGCAGCAAAGTCAATGCACTTTCACTCAAAGATGTATCAAAGCTGTCAAGGGGTCTAAGGTATCAGTATTGATTCCTGCATGAAGTTCTGGTTCTACTGAGATCAACAGAAAAAATCCCATTGAGCTCAATGAGGCCCAGATTTCATTGCTTATCTTTCCTTATTAATAACAAGAGTAAATTTCAGACAGTCTCATTAAAATAACCTGATATTGTGTTACATAGAAGGATTTTCTTACCACTCATAATAAATAGTGGGAATAGAAGGGCAACAGAAAAGGCAGAAGTAATATAAATGTGAACAGGGATAGGAGCTGAGAATGCAAATATTAAGAGGTTTTTAGTCCTTTTCACCCATAGAGATATTAGCTTTAGTTCTCAAAAAACCCATTTTCTATTCTTGTGTTCCTTTCCAGAATTAGGTTCAAATTTCCATGGGAAATATAAAAGGGACAAGACTTATATAGATAACAATTTATAAGGCCTTTATTCACCAACAGCAGTTTGCTCTTTTGCTCTCACATATTCACACAACATCTGAATGCCTTGGAAATGTTAATGAATTTATGCTATAGCCTCCTAGAGAATTAGAGGAGAAATTTTATCTCTATTTTACAGCTGGAGAATGGAGACAGAACTTTGTGATGTGCCTGAGGTCTCTCACTGGATTTTTCAAACTCTATATTTAAACCACAACACTTTCTTAGCTTCTGATTATCTTTGCTTTGGGCATTCTAGCTTATTTAAATTCTGTTCTCTTTCTGTAGGCCAAATCCATGCAAAACTGTTTCTTAACCTCAACAAATATCTGGAAAACCCCTTGTCCAGAAGAAAGCAAAGTGTTTACTGGCTGCTCTAACTTGTGAGGCAACAAAAAGAGAGGCAAAAACCAGACTCTGAAGGATCTCAAAACTTCATTGAAAACATAATAAATGCTTACAGACTCAGACTTAACAGATTTCCTCATTTTAACTTTGCTTGCAATAGAGTTCCTAGTAGAACAAGTACTGAACTTACGTTATATTGTTTGCAGTACTAAAGTTATTGGTATTTTGCCACTTTTTGTTTTTCCTGAAGCTCTCTCCTTAATTAACTGTAGTGATTTTTGGGCTACTTTTACATATAGCTTTCATTTTATGAGGGCTGGATTGCATTGTTGTGATGCCTTTCACTTTGCAGTGAGTCTACACACCTCATAAATCTGTCTTGATTTAAAGACTTAAGAATGTAAGTGGCTGTTTTGTCTGCATTCTGTTTTGTAAGGAGGACAGGAGCAGCCAGGCTTGCTGCCCTACTGCAAGGAGTAAGCTCTGTTATGGGGTACTCCATGCTGCTGTGGTAAGACTGCTTCCAGCCCCCAGCCGTTTTGATAAGGGTTATCTAAGCGTGCTATACTTACATATACTTACCAAACTGTCATTTAGGAAGTGTTTTATTTGTTTTGTAATTAACTGTATCAAGCTAAGTTTTTTTAAACCAGAGATTTAATCTCTCCCTAGGACCTACTCTGCACAAACCTAGTAGAATTCATTTATGCCTTTGTATAGGTGTTTATACAAAGGTAGATTATTCTGTATGACAGAACACACGAGTTTTGAAACCTCTATAATACAGAAACCTGCATCCAAAAAGAACCAGCATACCTTCTCCCTGAGTACACTGAAAGCCAGCATGCTCATAAAGTGCTCTTCAGGCCTTACAAGGTGAGACATGGAGTAAAATGAAGCAAGAGGAATGAAGTTACTGGAAAGTGTCTTGATTCATGAGGGATCAATACACACTGGTGTGGACTCCTTTCCACCACTCTTGGCTTGGAGAACCATAGAGTGGAAACTTCGGATTGAGCCTTGGGGAAGAAAACTGAGGAAAAAATCATGGAGCAGAACTCTTCTTCCCATAAAATTGCTGCTGTAAATAATATCTGGCTTTTACTTACACCCATTTCACATTATGGAAGTACTACTGACATATTGAATATTTTACTGACTTCCTTAGGAATAACTAAAGCTAGAATTGGGTTCATTATATTTCAGTATGAAGCAGTCTGTCTGTGATAAAGCTGAAGGACAGAGTGAACTTATTCTGTGATTTTCCCAGTTTATTCAATATAAAGATTGTTGGACATCTCGAAAGTGCAAAATTCCAGACACCCCCAGTGTTGATTGGCGCAATGCAATAGTGCCTTTCAGCAACCTGAACTGTCTTCAAAATAGGCCCTGCTTTGGGAAGGTGTTTGGATCAAATGGTTTCCAGGTGTTCCTTCTAAACTAAATTGTTCAGTGATTTTGTTTTCCTACTCACTGCTCACAGTGAAGCTATAACTATACAGAGCCGTGCCCATGGCATTCCACATGCCCATGTTTCCCAGTGCTTCCAATTCCAGAACTAATGCACCCTGAGCAACACGGTACTGACACTGTCACATTTTGCTTTCACCAGCATCTCTCACTTTACCACCAAATCCTTGAAGTCTGATACAAAGCATAACCATACAATCATAGAGTATCCTGAGTTGGAAGGGACACACAAGGATCACAAGTCCAACTCCCATTAATAAATTAATAAACCAAACCTCACCTGTAGTTACTTAGTTGGATGTCACTGGTTCTCTGCACATGGTTTTCTTATGGACTCTTTGTTCTGGGAAAGAATTTCAAGTCTGCCCATGCTTCATAAAGCCAAGTGAAGTTCTGGATAGATTATTAGTTGGGACAGGTTGTGATATGAAAACCACAGCACGAATACCAGACCTAAGACAGTTGAAGAAGCAGGACATCTGTGTTGTCATGGTGCTGAGTCAGCCAATGCCCACTGTACAGTTAGTCTGCCCAAGGAGGTGACTGTACATTGCAAGGAAGTGGAGGTTTCATGTGCATGCTGTTCCCTGACATTTGCAAGATTTGCAACTCCACTGGCAGTCACTGAATGAAAATGAAGCAATTTGGTTTAATAACGGAAATGTCAAAATATTAAACATTCAGGACATTTTTATTGGGAAACTGTCATAATCAATTTTATTTATTTTTCTTATTTTGAAATTGTCTGAACAGTATATTTCCCACTCTGGTGAAAGATGATAAACAGAGAAAGTGAGCTGAAGGTAAACCACTCATAAATCCATCTTTCACTAAGGTGAGATGTCATTAATTCAGGCCCTGGAACAAGTAAGATCATTGAATATTATGACAGACTTAATCTAATTTCTCCACAAAGTAATTTTCTTAATGTTGTTTTTGTAAAGGAAATTAGTATCAGTCAGTCAAGCATGGACATGAACAATTCTAATTACGCATTTTGCCAATATCATAAAAACAATATGTTTGGTGCCTTAGCTAGTATGTATCCAAAGTGTGTCAGAAATATTTAGACACACTTTTATAAGAATAACCCACTTTCCAACATAAGAATAACCCATGGCCTACTTCTGTCATATATGACTCAGGGGGCTTATTGCCCTAAAAGAAATTAAGAAACCTGAGTAATAGAGGCCAAAAGGTGGACAGGTAAGCTGGAGGAAGCAAATGACACCATTCCACTGGGGGCTGGACCTGGCTGCAACCACTTTTGATTCTCCTAGAAGGCAGTGAGAATCTTCATCATGGTGATATTGCTTGGGAATAGACACTGATCTGAGATAATTTTGATCTGATGCTGATGAAGATATGCAGAGCAATTCAAACTATCATTGCTTTAAGCAATGTCAGGTTCTTGAACTTGGTGGAGGGTAGAATTAGGGAGCAAATAATTGAAAATGTAAGAGGAAAGAGAAAATGCTACAGAATTCTTTACATAAAATGTAGTGTCCCTTTCCAGAAATAATGTTAGTGTCATATTTCTGTGATCAATATTTTAGAGGCTGATAAGTACTAGTAGTGTTATTACTAAACCGGAAGAGAAGACCTGCTTTTTTGGACCTGTAGACAGCCCAGATGTTTCTAATGAATTGTTACATTATTATTACTTGAGAAGTGTGTGAACATATCTATTTATTCATTTATCTACTTGGTCAGCTTATTAACTGTTCTACATAATTTCCCCCTTCCTGTTTGAGAAATTATGGGAACTGTCCTAAATCAAATAAATTCTTTAACTGAACAATCTTTCACATACTTTTGTCAGGATTTATGGGATCTATCTAGGTAAAAATTGACTTTTCTCTAACCACTGGGAGAATTGGGCTATGAATTACCAGTGTGCTAGTTGAAGCACAGATTTGATCTAGCCTACAACTATCCATACAATTTAACTGTTAATTGTAGAAGGAAATAAGCCCCATGTGAGAGTTTTGGCACATTTACACTACTTAGATAATACCCAGAAGCCATTCATAGGACAGCATGGGCCAAAGACCATTCCCTTCATGGCTGAGGCCACACAGTTTAGCGTGGTAAGGGCTCCTGGCTGTACAGCATGACCTCGACTGGTTTCTCTCAGCCTGGCAACAAAAAGCTGCCAGTGCATGTCTGGGCAGTGCACTGACTCACAGCCACGCTGCTGAGGCACAAGGTCAGGTTGGAAGCTGCAAGGGTTAAACACTGAGGTTCAGCCACACCTGAGCGTGAGTCAGGCAGGAGATGTTTGCAATAAAAAATTGCAAATGGGCTTGATTACAATCAATCTTAGATGTTTCTGAATAATTTAAACACTCTCCTGTGCCAGCTCAATACTGGATTTTAATACTTATAATGGCCATGGGATGGGATTGCATGAGCAAACAATCCTTGTTCCAGGCATGACGATACAATGTCTTTCCATGGACGACTCCTAGAAACTAGAAAGAGAGCTAGGAAAAATCCTTACCTCCTGAAAATGTTGGTAGCTCTTGACCCGATCTTCTGATTCTGATCTCTGATGTTATAAAATTGCAGAGTGGTTAGGACTGGAAGGAAGTTCCAACTCTCCTTCCATGAGAAAGAGCACTTTCCACCAGGCCAGGTATTCAGAGCTCTATCCAGCCTGGCCCTGAACTCCTCCAGGGATGGGGAGTCCACAACCTCTCAGGGCAACCTGGTCCAGTGTCTCACCACTTTTATAGTAAAGAATTTCTTCCTACTATGAAATGTAAACCTACCCTCCTTCATTTTAAGGCCATTTTCCCTTGTCTTATCACTACATGGCCTGGTAAAAGCCCCTCCCCCATCTTCATGTAAGCCCCCTTTAGGTATGGAAGGAGGTACTTCTATGACAAGGTGACCCACTGAAGAATGAGGGTCTACCTGCACTTTATTAAAGCCTTTGAAGCTGTCTCCCCAAGCATTCTCCTGGAGAAACTAACAGGTCATGACTTGGAGAAGTGTGCTGTTTCATTGGTGAAAAATAATGTGGCCAGCAGGACCAGGGCAGGGATTATCCCCCTGTGTTTGGCACTGGTGAGGCCACACCTGAAATCCTGTGTTCAGTTCTGGGCCCCTCTCTACAAGAATCACATTGAGGTGCTGGAGTGTGTCCAGTGAAGGGCAACGGAGCTGGTGAAGGGTCTGGAGCACAAATGTTGTGAGGGGCAGCTGAGAGAGCTGGGAGCATTCAGCCTGGAGAGAAGGAGGCTCGGGCATGACCTTATTACAACAACTACCCTTGTCTCTTCAACTACCTGAAAGGAGGCTGTAGCCAGGGGGAGGCTGAATATTTCTCGCATGTAATAATTGACAGGATGAGAGGAAACAGCCTCAGGTTGCACAAATGGAGGTTTAGATTGGATATTAGGAAGAATTTCTTCACTGAAATGGTGCTCAGCCGTTGGAACAGGGAAGAGTTGGAATCGCATCCCTGGGGGGTATTTAAAAGACATGTAGATGTGGCATTTAGGGACAGAGTTTAGTGGTGGACTTGACAGTGCTATTAGAGGTCTTTTGTGACTCAAACAATTCTGTGATAATTCTGCTCTGGGTGGAATTTCCAATGCAACAGCTCTCTGGCAGCTCCTCTTAGTTCTCAGGGGAAGAGGACATCTACCACTTCCCTGCTTAAGCCCAGGGCTAACAACAATGCTGTATTTTCTCTCCATTCTCCCCAAACCAGAATTTTAACTTAAGGACTCTTTGTTACCACATGTGAGTCTAAAAAGTGTCAATAACAATCAATGTAAGTTTTTCATGTTAATAGAGAGTCTGCACACAGTAAAAGAGAGACAGAAGAAAAGAAGAAAGAAAGGAAAGCAAACAGGACCTTGATTCCACTCACTGCAAAACTTAACAAGAAAAATTGTCCTCACTTCACTCATATGAGAAAACAGAGTGCTCTGACACACACAATCACCCTCTTACAGCCTTTCTTTCTCTTTTCCTGATGCTGTTAGAGACTTCTGTCTGTAGTCAGTCATCCTTGCTGTAAATTTCTTTAAATTGTAATTGGGCAGTCTTCCAGATTATGAGGGACCCCTTTGCCAGAGGAACTCCTGGGGACATACTTTTTGAAATTGACGACTGATAAACGAATAGAGGATTGACTACCAATAGGATTCTTCTTCATAGCAGAAATCTTGTTTTACCAGCAACTCTTTTTAAGGACCCCCATTATGAAATATGTATAGTTGTACCTTCATGTTCCTGTATTTAATTTGCTGTCAGAAAAGACTCTGGATTTAAGATTGTCATGTTTGTGTGTGTGACATTGGGAATTTGAACCTTAGCCTCTTGACCTGCTACTCACCTTCTTAAGGATCACAAACCTGAGCACCCTTTGAACCAATTTCCCCAAATCAGCTTAATTTTTCACTCTCTCTGTGTATTTGTCTCTTAGTCACATGCAAAAGCCCTACACATACCAGCCTGAAAGGACAGGTCAAGGGCTGTTTTATTGACAAGCAGAGCTGGCCTTGGTCACTTTGCTTCTGCTGGCAGCCGGCGTTGCCTGCAGCATGTCAGCCAGCTGGGCAGCCTTCAGAAGTCCTTTGGCTTATCAGCAGAGAGGAGAAGAGGCAGGACTGAGAAGAGATGGAACCTACATGTTTTGGAGAGCAGTGGAGCTGCCTAGCGGGACTTCCAGATGTCCTTTGGATAGCAGAAGAGCTTGTTTCTAAAGTGTGTTTGGTTTTGTAGCTCACTCCCTAAGCTCAGCCCCCCTTCCCCCCACATCAGGGACTTGCTGTGAGTGTCAGGAGAAGCAGTGTTAGGGAAAGTGGCCATAGCTGAATTCAACCATCTGCTTCAGTGGGCTGGCCAGGGCAGGAGAGTGAGGTTTGCACCTGTGGGCAGGGCTAGCCTTCACCCACTGTGCCACATGCCCTCAAATGCTTAGAAAACTGCTGGCTCTGAGCTTTTCCTCTCCTCTGGTGGGGTATCAAAGTCACTGGGTAATGTCTGATCTCTGTGGTATCATAACCTTCCCTCTTTGGCTAAGTTTTGGCCTCTGGGTTGACAAATCATGACCATTTTTGAACTCTTATTACAGCAAAGTTGCATCAGCTCACCTCTGCTGGCTTCTTGCGCTATGCTAGGGAAAAGTTCAGCAAGAGCTGGCACTATCTTTCTGGCCTAGGTTTGAACCTTATTTTAAATACAAATATCTCTCCTTTTCAGCGTAGTCGGGAAAGATAGGGTCATCTTTATACCTGATATCTCAAGCAAAGCAGTGGGTAAATATCAAAGATGTTAAGGCAAGGCAAACATACCCCTTTTATGTTTGTGGGCAGCCCTAATGAAACAGGGTGAAATTTATCCTCTTATCAAAGGTCAACACAAACCTAGGCACTACTTCAAAGGTGCATTGATCCTATAACTGGCTCCTGGCCCTGAGCTGGATTTCACCAAACTCTAAATCTTAGGAGAACTGATATATTTTATATATCTATGTAAAAATAATAGAATGTGTTCAGATACAGACATACTTAGTAATCCACAGGAGCTACCTTGATTTTGCTGGGACAATGTATGTTTCTTTTATCTTGTGTTCACATATTTTGGACAATATTTGCTAGCCAGCTGTCTTATCCTCCCACTTAAACAGTTAAAACCTCCATATTTTTTTGCAAATACACAATATCTACTCCAGCTTTTTTGTTTATCAAGAAGAAGCTGACAGTCCAGTGACTGAGTGTTTAATACTGCAGGTACTGTTTGGTTTGAAGACGAAAGCAAGAGTGAAGGCACTATAAAAGCCATACTCTCAGGTCTTAGTGAATAATAACAACGATCCAACATTTCCTACCATGTTCAGCCATTGCTCTAGATACCAAAAAGGTCTTGGAGACAGGGAAAATATGAAAGTCAAGGGAGAGGGCGGTAAAGTCAATGTAAGAGCAGGTGAAAAACTGGTGTCTTTGTGTTAGTGGTCATACTCATAAATGTGTTGCTGCAGAGGAGGCATGGGATTTTTGTGTGTTTCAATTGTGGTCGTGCTGGGTGTGAACACATTAATTGTAAATACTTTAGAAGATATGGCATCTGTGCTTGGTATTTTTATTTCTTTTGTATTTTCTTTCTGTGGCTGTATTTGAGCAGGGTGTGCCAATATTTGCACTCTGAGGAACAGCATCAGAACGTCAGGTATTCACATCTATGAGCAAAAATAATGACAACACTTCAGCTAATTCACAGTAGCTTCATGTGCATTAGTCACTGGTCCCTCTGTGCTCTAATTATAGACTGCCTTAATGTAGCAAACACAGGGCATAAAACAAAGACTTTACAAAAGTTTTTTTGATATGTCTTTTTTCCTTGGTAGGCTAATGGACAAGATGTTTTAAATACAGATCCATGCTTAAAGTTGTCCTTTTCTCAGAATACGACTTGTGGCAGTTAATATGATTACAGTAGTATCAGATGAGATGGATTAGGAGGTACTTTGCTCAGGATAGGTAAACCTTCCTGGTAGTGTGCTCTTCCTTTAGTTCTGAGAAAATCAGACTTTTTTTTTTATTCACAGGAGTAAGACATAAAAAGCGTTTTCATAGCTGAGCTGTATTTTTTAACCTGAGTTGCTCTAAATATATAACCAAGAGCAGCTAAATCCCATGTGCTGTGGCTCACTCTACAAGTTATAATTTGTTAAACTGTTATATTCATGAGATTATGTCAGAATTCTCTTGTTCTGTCATGTACATTATTGCTTTGGGGGCTCCAGGAGGTCAAACTCTGACAGTGTCAAGCATAATTATCTTCTGAATATATTCACACCCCCTGCAAAAGCCAATGTTTGTTTGGTTTTGCATTATTTAAGAGTGTACTCATTAGTTTACAACCTTTAATGAGGCTTTCTAAGCTTCAACTGAATGACTAAAATCTGTAACAATCACAGATTCTCTGAAGATGGTATTATGACATAAAACACATTGAATACAAATTTTGTATTTCCATAAAGAATTCAAGACATAATGTTTATTTTTGCACGTTGTTGCAACTATCAGTATGTGTTGGGGCCCATGGTGGTAAACGCACATTGACTTGTTTTTCTGAATTAGTGATTTTATATGTATAGAATGAACTAATAATCCCCCACTCTATCATGAATTTGAAGTTTATAAAATATGATAGCTACTGATGTTCTCCACCAGTAGACTGGAATGGTTGGTCCCAATATAGTGAGAACTAGTTGGGTGGCAGGTTTGCATAGTGAAAAAGTGAAATATTAATAGCATCACTGAAGAATTAATACTACAATGAGTGGGACAGGTGGAAACATTGTGTCTATAAGCAGAAGGCCAGGGCACACAGCCAAACGGAGTTGAGTTTGGTAAACTAATATGTTGTCACCCGTCCACTGAATCAACATAACTAACCTTGTGTTCACTTCAGCTTTGGGGAAAATCATATTAATGACAAGCTCTTTGACTTATATCTTGTCCACCAATTGTAGAAATACTGTTTCACTCTGAAATTCTAGTAATTCTTTCTCTGTTATCACATTAAACTTATTAACATAAGATAACTATACAGAATCACAGAATTGTTAGGACTGGAAAAGACCTCTGGAGATCATCCAGTCTGGCCCCTCTGCCAGGGCAGGGTCACCTGGAGCAGGTTACACAGGAACATGTCCAGGTAGGTTTGGAATATCTCCAGTGAGGGAGACTACATGACATCCCTGGTCAGCCTTTTCCAGTGCTCTGCCACCCTCAGTGTAAAGAAGTTCTTTGTGTTGAAGCAAAGCTTCTTGTTTCAGTTTATGACCATTGTTCCTTATCCTGTGACTGGGCAGCACCAAAAAAAGCCTGGCACCATCGTCTTGGCACCTGCCTTTGAGATATTTATATGTGTTAAGGAGATTCCCTCTCAGTTTCTACAGACTAAGTAAGCCCA
Organism: Erpornis zantholeuca; assembly: GCA_013400515.1. Classification (NCBI taxonomy): domain Eukaryota; kingdom Metazoa; phylum Chordata; class Aves; order Passeriformes; family Timaliidae; genus Erpornis; species Erpornis zantholeuca. Next base: position 73,593 of record VZTN01025334.1, read on the forward strand.
GCTCCTGCAGTGTCTCCTCATAAGAGAGATGCTCCAGACTCCTCATCATCTTTGTGGCCTCCACGGGACCCTCTCCAGCAGCTTCTTGTCTTTCTTGCACTCAGGAGCCCAGAACTGGACACAGCACTTCCGATGTGGCCTCACCAGGGGTGAATAGGGGGGCAGGATCACCTTCCTTGACCTGGTGGCCACACTCTTCCTGATGCATCCCAGGATATCATTAGCCCTCCTGCTGCAAGGGCACACTGCTGGCTTGTGAACAGCTTGTCATCCACTGAATCTCCCAGGTCCTTCTCAGCAGAGCTGCTCTCTAGCAGGTCAGCCCCCCGTTGGTACTTGGGGTCATTCCTCCCCAGATGCAGGACCCTACACTTGCCCTTGTTGAACATCATTTTCCCTCTGTCCAGCTCTCCAGCCTACCAAGATCCCACTAAATGGCAGCACACCATTCAGGTGTACCAGCCACTCTTCCAGTCTCATATCATCATCAAGCCTGATGAGGGTACATTCTATCCCTTCATCCAGTTCATTGCTAAACAAGTTGAATAAGTATTGATCCCTGTATTGATCCCTGGGGAATGCCACAGACTGCAGGCCTCCAGCTGGATTTTATTCCATTGGTCACAATCCTCCACAATCCTCTGAGCTATGTCACTCAGGCAATTCTTGATCTACCTCACTGTCCATTCATCTAACCCACATTTCCTAAGCTTGCCAGCAAGGATGTTGTGTGAGACAATGTCAAAAGCCTTGCTGAAGTCAAAGACAACATCCACTGCTCTCCCCCCACTGACCCACCGTGCCAAGTCATCATGGAATGCTCTCAGATTGGTCAAACATCCCTGGTGAATCCATGCTAACTACTCTTGAAGATCTTTTCTTCTACATTCCTGGTGATAAACTAAATAAATAACATGCTTATTATTGTGCTGAAACATTTACTTGCTACTGTGTAGTAGCTTGATTCTGGCAGCTGGTAATCTTTGTTCCTTTCACTGAGAGGAAAGCACAGCTACTTTGAGGGAAGGCATCTCTTCAGCTCATTCTTCAGTGGATAATACACAAAATGTTGTTTGTGGAAAACCATAGCAATACCCCTTATTTATTTTGAGCCCATCCCGTTCTATCAGTCCTGCTCAGTGTTCCCCTCATTGTTAATTCTTTTACAAAAATATGATTCAAAAAATAAAATAATTTTCTCAAAAGAAAAATTCTGACAGCTAATGATCAGACAAAAAAAAATTAGGTTAATATACATATTGATAAAATAAAATAAAACAAAACAAATATAAAAAATGGCATCACAATTTTCAGTAGAATACAAATTTAGCACTGTTTGAAACACTGAAATTGTACCATTATATGAAAAAAGCCAGTTACAAAAGTCATATAAACCACATACTCATTTCTGACTTCCATTGACATTACCTTCAACCATTGACATTACCTTAGAAATCAAAAGGGAAAAAGTCATTAAAAGCCCTTCCCCTATGAGTAAAGAATAGTAATATCTGTGAAACACAAGTAAATGCCTATGAGAGATCATCAGGAATGTGGGACTGGGCCACATGAGGAGGGAGAAAGTGAGTAGGGAGGGATCAAGGCTCTCTGGGTAGGAATGAGCAGAGTGGGCTGAGCAGGGGGGAGGGAGAGCAGCCCCCTGACTGTGTGGGACATGGTTTCTGGGAGAGCTGGGGGGAGCAGGGAGGGCTGGTTTTAGTGAACCATGCAAATCTTTCTCTAGTGAACCCCCGTGTAAGTGTATGAGGTATGTTTGGCATGTGGTCAGAAATCTAACTGATCATAGCTAGATATTTGGAAAATAGAAATCCACTTGGCTTAATAAAAAAGGTTGGAAAATATTTGCCTTCAGAATTGGGGTAAAAAGTATGATGAACAGTCGTCCCTCCCTCTTCCAGTTTCCAACATCACATATAACTTTTTGTATTTACTTCAACAGAAGGAGATTTCTTAAAAAAAAAAAA